>JAUZND010040090.1:0-21173 GCA_034780555.1 Coelogynopora nodosa
AGTCTATACATCAATAATATCCAAGAATATTTTCAGTACCTTTTCATCAACCCTAAACCACCTTCGGGACACCCGTGCGATAAATCTTCAGACAGAACCTGAAAACACAGACATGCTGAGCAAACGCTCAAATACAGTTTGGACTATCGATTTGTCTGCGCAGATATATTGTATTTGCGCAGATATGTCGATAGTGTAAACCCAGCTAGTTTACGCAAAATTTAAAAACTTGTATAACAATTATTTTGCATTTGATGACGTCAGGTTATTAGGTTGAAAATGAATCTATAACATAGCGTGATTTAACAAAATACATTTTCTGACATGTGAGGTACTATTTTCAAAATCGCATTGAAACTATATGTTTAATAATTATGTTATTACAATAATAAAGGAAAAGGTAGTCATCGGAATATAAGTTGTATAATTACATTTTTTACGTTTCAAACGTAAAGTTAAGGATGAATATTTTAATCATCCTCCATTTTAAAGCTCTACGACCTTTCTAAATAGTTTTTTTTTAATAAAATGTCCTAAATGATGGGTTAAGACAAACGGTCAACGGAGAAAGGAATATTACCAGGTAGAAAATTGAACTTGAATTATTACTTTAAAGTGTAATTAAATTTTTTAACTTACATTTTCGATATTTTACGAAATAGAAATGTATACTTTGGAAATTAACAAAAATTTATTTGGTTTTTCATATATTTTAATTTATGCAGACTTATCATGCGAATTAAATACGCTATCATGTGAATCATACCATTACAAGTATTGAATTCGACATTAAAAAAAAAATTATTCAATTTTTTTTACTATTGATACAGTAAATAGAAAAGTTTATTAAATATAATTTAAAAAATTAGTATTTATTCGCAATATATTATTTTTATAGAAGAAACCATCAATGTTATAATTCTATTAAGTACAAATATATATAGCAAGATTAAAACAAAAACTATCAAAACATAGTTAAAAACTATTATTATCATAATGTAATTAATGGTTTAAATAGAAAAATAATTAATTAATTAAAACCAATTTTTTATAAGTTAGAAATATTCAGGGTTCCCCTACGCCCTTTCTATTTGAAATTCGAAGGTTTTCAAGATAACTTAAAAAACCGATATTTGGATCATTATTTTCATATTTTGAATCAATGTGACTTTCAATTCAGTTAACTTAATCAAATATATTGACAATATCTAAAATATAAAAATTCAGGCGGCTTTCAGGGGCTATTATCACATTTTCTAAAAATGCTAGAGTTTTCAGAGGTTCTCAAGGGGGCGTGGGAACCCCGAAAATGTTAACTAAATATAAAACAAATCAGAGTAAATAATTAAGTTGACGAATTAAGTAAAATTAAAGTAAAAACAAAATATTATCATAAATATATAATTGTAAATAAACTTGGTACAGTATAAACCAAAAAAACATTTTCTTGGGAATTTACAAAATTGATATGAAAATATTTACACTATTTAAAAACGTTTAGTGATTAAAATATACTATATCAAAACTAAACCCTATACAGGTGGAGGAGTTGGGGACAATGATACATTGAAGCATTCGTGAAACGGTTTGAAATATACATTTTCTCAATTTAAAAGTTTGTAAAATAACCAGTTTTTTAAAATTAAAAAACAACAATTATATGTAATTGTCTGTCTACGGACCGAAGGATTTAATTAAAAAACAATGTGTTTAAATCGTGTTCCTTTTTACGCAATTATTCTTCTTATTTTTCAAAAATATCTGAAAACATCAATAAAAACATAGTCTATTCAAAAACTATTTCAATTCTCATATACAGTTTTAATTGCGCGTGAACAGATTTAAAAAATTAAATATAGTGCGTAACTAAGAATGCTTTTAAGGGAAAACACAGTCAAAATGAGTTAAAATATAATTTTGTTATAAAACAATTTGTACTAAAATTTGGTTACATTAGATAAAATTGAAAGATGAAAGCATAAACTATTTCATAATCATATCCAACCAGAAACTAATATGGTTCATATTCTTTCTTGAAGACAAAAATAAAGTTTCTATGGCATCAACTAATATTTTCACCATAATATTATATTCACGACATTCACCGTTATTGTTGTTCAATGTTTGTTTTCTATTAATATTTTATATAAATCCCTATTCTAAAAGCTTAAAAGTCTTCTATAAAGCTTACAATTTGTTTGTGCCACAAAGCTATGAATCGAACAAAATAAGTTTGCGAAATAAAAATACTTACTTTAAGTCATTAATTAATTTAATTTAAATATTTTTTAAAATAAAATATGGAACAGATAATAGCTAAATCTTCTTTATATAACAAATACTTTATCTTCATAGCTTTTCTGAAACGTGGGTAGTTTATCAAGTACTGTACTTCACATCAATAAGACACTCCAAAAATACCACCTGAAGGGTTAAATTATGATATTAAATTATTTTAAATACCACAATATACAATATATAGACACAATATATTATAAACACAACCATAATATATTTTGTTGAGTTTATAATTACACAATATTACCGAAATAAATGATCACAGGAGTAAGCGGATTAGAGTAACTAAAGCTTCTGTATATTATCTAACAAATAATATAATTATATAAAAAATTATAAAACCAATAACACAATATAACACAAACCAAATGTTACACCAAAGTGAGCAACAAGTAAACGCATCAATATAGAACCTATGAATTCGCACGGAAAAGTAACAATATTATACCAGGTACAGAGATTACCTGATAGTAAATTCAAACAGTACTATCCATTGTGCCAAAATAAGAAAATAAATAAATCCATATCACATAAGAAAACCTTCGGGGGTCTAGAGAGGCAGAATGTTCGGCTGTTCTAAACTTGATACGAGGCCTCCACCGCTCCGCCAAGAATCGGTGTGCACGTAAAATTGCACGGAAAGTGCACAGTCTGCACGGAAAACCCCGCCCTCCACATCACCAGCCGAGTCGACCACGCCACCACCATTACCCCCATCAGGTAGACCGGCACCGAGAGCGACTCGGTGCTGGCGGCCCAGACTTGGCCTGGCAGGAGCCAGAGACCTCGGCGCGTACCATCGCGCAGGTGGTGGGTGGTCCAGGCCACGAAGAGGAGGTAGTGGAGCCCGGGTGGCATTCGGCCGTAATGTTGGAGCAGCCAGAGAACCAGCACCAGCGGGGGAATGATAGCGGTGCAGTGGAAAGGCGGCCTGCTGGGAAGGTTCAGTGCCGACTGGAATGCAAAGTTTCGTTGTTGACAAACTATTGATAACCGTGTTTAGTGATACATAACTCTATAAGCACCAGGGGGAAAGGTAAATTAACTCACTCAGAAATCGGTTGTTTAATACTAAAAACATATACAAAAGTCGTTTTAAAACAAAACAAATTATAATATGGCGTCTTTATAGGCAAAGATTCCAGATATTATGGAAACTTGAAATTGGCATGATAGTAGTCAATTTTTATGTGTGTTGCATTTATTTTATTAGTAAAAAAAAAGGAAAATATATACTACGGGACCTACTTAACTTCTAGACGACTTTCATAAAAGTACTTAAGAAAAGCCGATAGTTCATACAAAAGGTCGTGAGATAAATCAACAAAACACAAAAATATTATATCTATATTAATATATAATATGATATCAAGTTTGCAACACATCTGAAAGTGGTGAAACATTCAAAGGACAAGTTATTTAGGAAATAATTCTGAACTCGGATATTTTGACGTCAAAATGGCCCAAACATGACTCAAAATGATCTGAAATATTTTTGCATGCTTTTTGCAAAATTATTTATTTGGCTATTATTGATAACCATTATGACGATTTTTTAAATTTCATTATTTCCGTATCCAATACATTTTAAATAGGACACTTCTGCGGTTAAATAGAAAGCTAACTTACGATTAGAGTACAAATTATGTATACATATATTACATATATACTATTAAACATTTTTACGAAAGTAGTATATGAGGAGCGTTTACCCACCTAAATAGAATATGACTCAGCGGATAGGCCAAGGCCCTACAACCCACATGAGGAAAATGATTTTGAATTTTCGCTAAAATGTTTAGTTAATCAGAATCGAATATTTTTTGGTTACTGTGGCTTCATATTGGTTGATTTAAACAAGGTCAAGGTAGTTTCCAATTAAATCAAGGCACAGAGTTCGAAGTTGCTAAATGGAAATTGATCAATTGTACTCTATTTGTAGTAATCGATTATTCAAGTACAATTATTAATTTTTCTCTAGTAGCCATGCAATGTCAGATCCGAGTGATTTCAATGAAGATTCTGACTAAGCCAAGTTAGTCCGAGTATTATTTTACTACTTACAAATTGATCAGAGATACCTTACTGGTACTAATCGATCATAATCATTTAAGTACAATTATTGATTTTCCCATATACGATGCACTGTAGTGATGCAATGCCAGATATCGAGATGATTTAAATGGGTATAGTGACTAAGCCTAGGTAGCTGAGTTTGACTTTACTAATTACAAATTGATCAGAGATACCCAAATAGTAGTAATCGTTCATTCAACTACAATTATTAATTTTCCCAATACGTTGCATTGCAGCTATATGATGCGAGATCCGGGAAAAAATTATATTTATTTAATAAATATATATTTAAATTATAGTCACTTTTAATTTTTAGCCTATAACTTTTGATGTTTAAATTTTTTTTGTATAACATTTTCAAATTTTCATATTAATTTTTACCTTTGCGATGCATTATGACCATATATTGCGCGATTAGGGTGATTTCAATGACGATTCTGACTAAGTCTAGTTAACTCAGCTTGATTTTTATACCTACAGATTGATCAGAGGTAGTATAATTATAGTAATCGATCATTCAAGCACAAGTATTGGTATTTTTTCTCCCTTATGATGTATTATGGTCATATATTGTCCGATCAAGTTGATGAAAATTCACTTATATGACAAATCGCAAATAGTCAAGACAATATAGAACGAAACAAACAGAGGAAGAGAGCATCTAAAATTCAAAATTCAAAACTCTATTTTATTTATTTTATGAGAATAATAAATTATTTGTGCAAAACGACATATTAAAATATAACACTTTAAATATTATACAAATTGTACGTTTTATATAACCAAATAGTATAACAAAAAGGCATTCTAAACATCAACAAATAAGATAAAACGTGTATAACATGTAAGAAAATAAAACATATTATATTGTAAATGAACCATGTTGTGGGCCATCGAAATTAAAAGAAAGCACACAATGATTATATTTAATGACACTTTCGTGAAAATTCACTTATATGACCTATCAGAATTAATTAAAACCATATAGAACGAAACAGACAGTGTAAGAGACCATACAAAATTTAAAAAGCTAATTCATTTATGAGAATAATAAATTATTTGTGAAAAACGACATTAAAATATTACATTTTAAATATTATTCAGATTGTACTTTTATATAACCAAATAGTATCATTTTTAATGATTTGAAAAAAGATTTGGGTTTATTTAGTCAAAATTCTTGTCGAAATCAACCTGATCGGACAGTATATGACCATAATGCATCATTGCATATTTAGTAAAAAATCAATAATTGTACTTGAATGATCGATTACTACCATTAGACTGTCTCTGATAAAATCTGTAAGCATAAAAGTCAAGCTGAGTGAACCAGACTTAGTCAGAATCGTCATTGAAATCACCCTAATCGTGCAACATATGGTCATAATGCATCGCTATGGTAAAAATTATTATGAAAATGTTATACTACTTACAAAAAAATAGAAAGCAGTAGACACGATTTGTCTTATGTTTATTAGTCATCAAACCAAGTTTGGTTATCATAAGGTGTAAATATTAAAAGTAATAGGCCAAAAAATAAAAGTGAGTAAAACTCCGATGAGTCATGTTCTATTTTTAGGTGGAGTAGAAACGCTCCTCATATACTACTTACGCATCATTTTTCAGTTTAGTATCTAAATAAGATCATCGTAGAACTAATGTAAAAAAACAGTTTTAGCAAAGAAATGGTTACAGTTTTAAAATGGAAGTCTAATTTAGTGGTTTATCTAAAAAATACGTGCAAACAAATAGTATTTTAACTCAAAATAGGATTTTTAAACCTAACAACACCTGGTCCAGGCACTTTTGGAAGTCGAATTAATTCTGAGGGGTTGGGGATCAAATTTATAACAGTATTCAGCATATGGAGTTAAATATTCTCGATCAATTTAGTACATATGTACAGTTTTCCAAGGAAATTCTAACAGTAACATTTGTAACATTAATTAGATGTATATTATATATATATTATATAGTAAGGAAGTCGTAGTAGTTATCAGTAAGTGCCAAAACAGAAATTTGGAAGTAAGTATCTGTATATAATAAGGATGTAATTAATTAATTGAAGTTTCAGCCTAAAACATGAATACTTTTAGATACAGACAAAACATTTTATTTTAAATAACATCATTAAATTATTAAGTATATTCTAAAAAATACGTAGAATCTAAAAGTAAATTAGGCATTAGGCCGTTACTGAACATTTTAACACGAGACTTAGCATATTTCGAAATGTAAACATGAAACACCGGCAGATAAATTTAACTCTAACCACCTTGGTTCCCCTAGAATTAACATATAATAGAAAAGTTTTAAAGCTGAAAAACTTTTAAGATCTGATTAGACTATGAATTGAAAAGGATTTATCCTTCTATGATTTATCAAAAGAAGGAAAATCCTATAACAAAAAGTTAATTTTTCTTAATTTTGTTGGCACTCCATACGGTACTCGCCATCCACTATTACTCGACTATTTATCATCACCGGAAGTAAGCTTACTTCATCCATCCACTCTTCTTACACTCATGATACAGGTATGCTTGCTTGACATGTGGGTTATCTCCACAAGTCAAAAAAATATTACATGGTAGACCTTTCAGTGTATTGTCCCTAGGAGCGGTCGTATGACATTACTCATCTAGGGAGCGGTGTTACATTTACAACAATAAATACTATTACAACAAAATACAACAGTTATAAAAATACTCGCCCGCTAACGAGCATCAAGAATCATAAATAAATACACTTTCTCAAACTCATTCTAGGTACATGCTACAAAACTAACTAAAAAAAACTTATTTTTAACAAGTTGAAGCAAAATAGACCCTTACTTGGAGACTCAAACTGCGCGCCGCTATAAAGTGATCCACGTCAACAACAGAGGCAAGAATTGCCGTGTACACCACCGACTCTAGAACAAATCCCCGACTAGGTCGAAGATCACCGGCAGTTGCCCACGTCAACGCCCCTACACCTGCGTGGCAACTGGAGTCCAGGAGAGCAGTGAACCAAATTTTTCGCTTAAGAACTAGGAGGTCCCTTATCCATTCGTAGAATTCCTCAAGAGCCAGGCAGGAA
Source organism: Coelogynopora nodosa (assembly GCA_034780555.1). Classification (NCBI taxonomy): domain Eukaryota; kingdom Metazoa; phylum Platyhelminthes; order Proseriata; family Coelogynoporidae; genus Coelogynopora; species Coelogynopora nodosa. Next base: position 7,453 of record JAUZND010040090.1, read on the forward strand.
ATTGGCAAGCCAATAATTTGTAGAATTACAATCAAGAGGGCGCTCATCTTAAAATGGAGAATGCGTCCAACATTGTTACATATTATTTAAAGAAAAGCGACTTTGGCATCCATCGTTAAATGTGTACTGTATATTTGTACATCATCATTTGTACTGTAGCGAGATAAAAAAAAAGCTAATGTGAATAGAATTAAGCGACAAAAGAGTAATCACAAAGAGTAATCGACAAAGTCGACAAAAATCGAGTAATCGACAAAGAGTAATCAACAAACACAGCTGTAATCAATAATGCGGAGGAAATTTGACCAATGGCGAGTTAGATAGCTTCTAAATGCTGTACAAGTCTACACGTGTATACAATTAGTTAAGTGGTAAAACGGACATTGACAGCTCAACTTTTCAAATGTTAATAATTTACTCCACATTTTGTAAAAATTAATTAATATTTTTACATATTACAAATTTATTGCAAAAATCCATAATGAATCAAAAGAGTAACACAAATTCTGCATTTATAGAGTTGGCTAACATTACCGGGAATATCTATGGACATGTTAAAAGTATTAACATGTATAAATATTACTTTACTAACTAAACAAATTTGTTTTAAAACGACAAATTGATTACAATAAAATCAGAAAGAAAACTAGAATTATTAATATGTTATATTTTCATAAGCAAAAAAAGATTTATATCGATATTCATATTTACAGTAGCATGACAGTAATATAGATATAAAAAATTACAACTTTTTAAAAATTACTCTAGATAACTGTTTAACAAAAGATATTAAATTTAAGTAGTCTACACATATATATAATAAAATATCTTAACAGAATGATTAACTTGCCATCAACACAATTAATTTTACTGTAAATTTGCTATAATTACAATGTTAATGCAACCTCTTTCACAAAATAAATGTAAGTAACCACGGTAAGAATGAAGTCTCTTTTAACATATAATCATTTCTGTGATTATATTATACACCCTAAGGTTATACTTATATATTCTATTCATATACATATTAAGGTTATACACATTAATGCATTAATAGAGATTAATGCTATTCACATAAAAGCTGAATACAAAAAGTAAATTGAATCTTATTTAGACATATTTTTACATGCTAAAATAAATTAATATTTCCCGCGTTAAATCGTAAAATATCAAGAACTTTTGAAGACCTAACAAAACATCTTGAACATAACTTTATTAGTGTACACTCTTACTCAAAATTATCTATAGATAAGTAATAATTTTTATGCATATATTTTTCATAATAAAATATAGATTATTTTTAGTGGAACAAACAAAATACTAATTTAGGTTTATCATTAAAAATTATAACCAACTTCTTTTTAGAATTTTAGGTTGTAAAAAAAGACAAAAGTCAAAACATTTATAAAAACAAAAAATCATCAACATTTCAAAGAATAATATTTATATTGAAAATAATTGGTCACATTTATACAGTTATTCACAAACATAATTAACAACTTAAATATCAGATAAATGACCTAATTGTAAATGCAATTTTTTCTTCAAAGTAATACACAATGTTATTCTGCATACTGCTTTAATAAAGCTAACTATATACACATTGCCCGACCACTACCTATGAAAGCAACCTCACTAATCATCACCCTCATTATCCTCCTCACGAATCTTATCAATGAGATCATAGTCACGATTAGATGGCTCTAAGTCCTCACCATATTGAATCGTCATATCGATCTGAAGCAGAATATCCCCAGCACTCGCCTCATCGCTCACATCAAGGCCCATAAACCGGACTAGACTAAAGTTCTCCACAAGCCCGGCTAGAGATTTAGTCAGCTTATTATATCGACCACTTGGAAGGGCGGAACTCTCCTCTAACAGTTCACGCATGTCCGGCTCTAGATATCGATCTAGGTCCTTTTTCTGCGCCTTACTGAGCAGATCCAGTTTGGTCATCACATTCACGTGGGGAACACCCAGCGACACCATGGCCGAGAGAGCAGCTAAGATTCCAGAAATAAAGTGACTAGGTTCAACCAGAAAATGAGAGTCCAAAATAAACACCGAACACACTCGATAGTCACGCTGTTCCAAGTGTTCAACAAATCTCTTCATGACCGGCAGATGCGAGTAGAGCTCAATCTGTCCCGGACAGTCAAACAGGTAGTAGTCGTCTTCGGACGGATCAAGCGTCTCGTCAAACCAGTCGAGATTCTGAACAAAATATTCCATGCAGAAAACAAGACCTCCATTGGGCCCGAACTGAAGACCGTCGTCTTGCATAGCATCGTCGACCTGAATGAGTTCACGGATGTCGACGGCCGGCTCATAGTCGAAATGTTCCGCGGCCGGATCGAGATTGACTATGCGAACGGTGCGGCCAACTGTTTGACAGTGTTTCTGGATTGTTGTGCAGTAGGTGGACTTGCCGCCTCCTGCTGGACCAATGACGAGTTGCGCGTAGAAAGGCATGTCAACAATTTTCTCCTATTAAACTAACTGAAATGTGAAAAAAAATTACAATTCTGTATATTCTTGTAGACGAACATAAAGACATGTTCACACAATTCATGATAACAAGATTTGTTTACATTAGAGTATGATTTTTATGCAGATTTCTAGAAATTAATTCGTTTTATGATTAGTTACAGTTTCTCTCAATTATAGATATGAGTGTTCGAGAGTAAACTTTTTTAAACATTTACTCAAAAAAATGCTATATTCACATAATCTATGATTTAACTATATATTATTTAGAGTAATATACGGTCAGGCTCTGATTTATAATACACACTAGGACTTTTTTCAAAATCTTTCCTAAAATTAACTGATACTTCTGTAGAAATTGTGTATACAAATTGCTAACATTTTGTGTCATTAACTATAGTGTAAAAAGTTTAAACTCGATTGAGTTTCAATTTTCAAACACAGGATAAATATCTAATATGTACTTTCAGAAATATTTACAAAAACAGGTCTCGGTCACATGGGATGCTAGCAGTGCCATCATAATGTGTCTTTTAATTCCAAAAAATATGAATATAAAGCAAGTTTTTATTTATAGGTTTTAATAATTATGGAATAAACCATTAATTAAAATAAATATGTGTTAAAACAGAAAAAGCAAAATCTCTTCATGCTATACATTTTTAATCTAAAAATGATAACCTCTCAAACAATATTTTTTTAAATGTAGCTTTGTTATTTAGAGCATGCGACATAAAAATTAAGAACAATTACTAAAGTTCCTATTTTGCATAACTATGTATCTCATTTTAGTCACTTTTCAGTAACAGGATTCCCACAAATATTTAATTTAAGGACATTTTATTAAAATTTAGGCACTATCGATTATTTGTCAGCAACTTTAAAAAAACACTTCCATAAACCACATATCACTATATTTTATCAGCAATAGAGTGAATGAACATATGATAAGCAGGTGAATGATAGCACTATTAATCCAGTTGAATAACATTGATTACAAGTATGGCCTTCAAAATAAGTGACAGATGAAAATAGAACTATAGTATACAAGTAACACTCTTAAAATAGTTATTAAGCATTAAAGAAAATTATACGCAATTTTTTGTTTGTTAAAAACCCCACTCAAGTTATTTTCCAGCACTCTTCTAAAAATCCAACTCTTTTTAATAACTCTTCCGGAATTCAAGCACTTTTCAGTGAGCTCCTTAAAAATAAGTACCCAATGGTAACCCTGAGTAAAGTGGTATTTTTTAAACGTTTTATTGTAAAATTGTTTAAAACAGATGTTCTGAAGATAAAAATATTTAATTATTTTCATGCTTAAATTATTAGATGCATTATTAAATAAAACGACAAAAAATAGTTGCGCTTTCAAATAGCTGAAAGATATGTAAGTAATGAAAGTTTTACCGAAACGATTACAAATACTTCACAACTGCATCTATTCATTTTTTAAATATATGTTTAAATTCTTTTATTAAAAAAATATCTCACTAACATTTTCATAAATTAAATGCATTACCAATTCATTGTGTTTCAGATGAAGTGTGACTTTGATAAATGTAGAGGTTGATAAAGCATTGTTTATTAAAAAAAAAATTCAAGTTCTATTTATGTGTTGATCATATGTGGTTTATATTGCAGAGATCAACCCAAAACTATAAATGATATTATTCTGAAATATGGTACACATCCTTTTTTCTTTCAAAATTACACAATGTTATACACACAAATTTGCAATTAAAAAATTGATTAATGTAGTTGATTTCAAATTTCGCTATCTTTTCATACAAATAATATAAGTTATAGATTACACATTACTTTTAAAAGAAAAAAAGTGAAGAAGATAATGAGCAATCTCAAACAATTTTATTTTTTTAATTATTTATGATTATAAAGGCAGAAAAATTCAAAGCACAGTAGAAAAAAAATTATTTTACATTATCAAAAATTCAAAGCACAGTACAAAAAAAAATTATTTTACATTATCTGTTACACTATCTGTTTACATTATCCATCCCGATTTATTAATTTCATTTCATAAAATGCATTTGTTATAAATAAAACCGTTTATTATATATGTAATTTAATTTCTTAAATTGATAAAGAGTATTTCTAATAGTAATAATATTACAAAATTTACTATCGTTTAAAAAAAAATTAATTAGATTTTATTAAATTTTTTCAATAATTTTTTTATAAAAAAATTGTTGTCTAAATTTGAGACACAATTGCCAACTTATATTGATATACACAATTATTTATTATAGAAGATTAAAAAAATTAAATAAAGAGAACCTCTTTTTATATGTTATTAAATATGTAATTCAGTATATTTTAATTATTTAAAAACTCTATTTTATTTCAAAAAGTAATATGAAGCTAAAGTAGTTTCGGAGGGTAAATATCTTACTCATGATTGATCACAGCAATATCCACCCCAAATAAAAAATCTTGGTTGCGATGACTTCTTGTGTGGCGATTTCAACAATATTAATGTCGTTTCCTAGTAAAAAAAATAACTCTTAGTTTGCGTTTGCTATTTATGAAGTGGTCGGAGATAGGGTATTGGTGCATCAAATTCATTAACGATTGCATTCACACGTTCTCGTCTCCACTTGCGAATTCACTCAACCTAATATTGGGTCTGAAAAAGTAGTTGTCCAGAGTCCAGGATTTTAAAAAGAGGGCTTAAATACATGTGATTTTTCCAATATCTTATTAAATCAATTTAATTAAAATTAACTCAATAAAAATCTCTGATTTAAAAAACCTAAACTAAATCCACTGCGATATGAGTAAATGAATATGACAAATATAATGATACATATAATTATAATTGTAGTATGAAGTATGTTGGATTTGTATTATAATACAAATCCAACGTTGCAAGAGATGTGTGGAAATAGATTTGTGATTAAGCCTAGATACTAATGAAAGTATGTAATCACGCACTCTTATTTACATACTACAATTTACTATCTTATTTCAAAATTCAATTAACTAAATAAAAATGTAATTCTGCAATATAATTTGCAGCTATTGCAGACATTGATTGGTGGTCTTGTTCATCCACTTACGTATTTCATAAACTTTACATGTTGTGAATTACAACTCAATAATTGTTATGCACTGAATTTTATGAATTCCATCATTTCTGGATAGACTACTTTGAAACTGTTTGTTCTATTCTTGTTATCATTATTGGATAAAATTATACATTGTTCGTATAATCTAAAATGAATATGTGAATCAAGTACGTGAATATAATATATATATTAAACACCACTAGAAGATGTTTCAAAAGAAAGATATTTTCCATTTGGTGCGCTAATTTTTAAGCTAATAAAACAATTGCGAAACATTTAAATATACCTATAGTTATACAAATCATAACAGATTTAACTGAGATAATAAAAGTATAAATAATAAATTATTCAATGAAAAAAACATTATGGTTATTTTTCAAAATAAACGGTTTAATTAGTAATTATTAATAACTCAGTTATATTTCTCGAAAATATAATACTTTTACAAAAGAAGTCATTATTTATAACTAATTTACAATAAGAAAAGTTTTTATTATGATGTTATAATTTATCTTATAATACCGAGATTTTGAGCATCAAAGTTGTCATCTGAATTTTATTCGGAATACATAAAGGTTTCGAAAAAAATTATATATATAAATTGCATAATCAATTTATAGTAAATTAATTTATACAACTGTTATTTCCTAATATTTTTAAAACTCATTGCAAGATTTTGAGCATTAAAGATGTCTGCTGCTTTTTACAGAATAGTAACTGGTTCTGAAAATTTATTAGATATACATAATGATATATATATATATATATGATGCATAATCAATTTATTGTAAATTATTTTATACAACCATTATTTCCTAAAGTTTAAAAAATAATATTAAATTACTTTATTTTTAAAACTCACACAAGAGATTTTGAGCATCAAAGTTGTGTGCTGAATTTTTCGGAATACTAACTGATTTTGAAAAGTTAGTAGAATAGTTTTAAATAAATTAAAAAATTCACGTGGGTTGTTTCATAGATGGAATTGATATTATTTTGATCCGTACTATCTACAAATATTTGTTTTTTACTTGAAACTAAAAAGTAAATTAATTAAATAACATTATTTAAACATTATATAAAATCAAGTCAAATGTTTGTATATACGCGAGCTGTTTCCAGTTCGAAAGGACTTCTTTTTCAAGCAAGGTTATATATCTTTCGAGGTGTATCCGCTCTAACAGTCTCCATCTTTTGCAATGTTTTTTCGAGCTGTTAGTAAATTCGGAAGAAAAAAATATATATATATAATTGTCTCTATGTAGTTTATCTTGAATAGTTTGAATAGACATAATTGAGAAATCGTTGGATTAAATGAGGAGGGTGTAGGGAGTTAAAGGTCAAGTGATCCACCCTTTATATACATACTACTTTAAACAATTAAGTTTTTCCAGAAGAATCTTTTATCTTATGCTTTATATAAAAATAAGTTATTGTATGCATTTTATATGAAAATCTTTGATTGGTCAACTAAACTAAGAATTATAAGCAAAAACATATATGTGGGCCTACTTTGGCAGCCCTGAATCATGTTTGAAATGTAATTACATTAGGTAAATTGGCAAGTGGAAACAAGAGCACACGAAAACCACTGTGCATGCTAAGAGTTTGCCACAAAAGAAGTCATAACAACCAGGAAAAAAATAATTTAGGAGGGTGATGAGTCATGGGCCAGATGTCCACTTGCCCATATTACTAAATTAAATCAATGTTATATTATGCAAAATAACAGTCCATTTATTTAAAGTTAATGAAAACATCAAGATATGAGCTTTTCTTAGGTAAAAAAGTGTTATTGTTATGGAATTGCACTGAAAAGGTCAACTGATATATATATATAAATACTAAAATAATGATTGCAAAATACAGGATTATTTGCATCAATTGTTGAGTGTATCAATAAACATAAAGGTTTATTTTGCCATCTATTATCATATATTTAACTGTAATTATTATTTATATTACCACATATTTACAGTTAGGTGTAAATTTACAGTATATGAAGGTGTTGGGAAAACCACATGTGAAATATAGTGTTTATTAAATGTAGAGGATTTCCTCAGATTACTGTCTGGACCATTTGTGAATAATACATTTTATGAAAAATTAATAGCATTACATCTATTCTCCAATGTTTTGAACAAATTTAGCAATAAAGTTTTATATTCTAAACTCTGTTAAAAGAAAAATAAGGAGGATATTGAGTATTCACTATTTGAAAGGATTGCATGCACTCCACTAATGCTTTGACAACATTTAAAAAAAGTTATTCTAAACTCTATATATATTTAATATATAATTAATAATTAATTTTATTATAACTTTTATTATCTGACAATTCATCAACTGTCTGGACCATTACAGACAGTTGATTACACATTGGTTTTCCATCTGGACTGTCAGAATTTGTTTACCATCACCAAAAAGAGCATCATTTTATTTCAAGGGACATTTCATTGAAGTAAAACTGACCACACCATTAAGAACAATAATGAATTTAATGTAAATAGTATGTATCAATACTATAATATGCAATTTTTAATAAGATTTTTAGATAAATTTTAAAATCCTTCCATAAAATTCAATTGAATGTATATTTCTGTATATCTCCGAAACAGTCCCTTACTACCTTCTTTATTAAATACTTTAAATTACTGTGTATACACTGCATGTATAATAATATAATAATATACATATATTATAAACTAAATTACAAGTAAAACAAAATAAATATGTTACATATCATCAAACAAAAACTAACATAATAATAACAAATAAATATTTCAGAAGTTTTCAGTCAGTGTAATATAAACTTTATTCAAATTGGGTGCTGTTTACTGTCATATCCAGGACTACAGTACAATTTCATACAAATAAATGAGACCTGACATCATATATGTAAACAATTATTTTGTATAACTTATCATAAAATTGAACTAATGGTAATATAGTGCCTATACTGAAAATCAAATATACAACATACTAGTGCAATTGTACCAATGTCTAGTATTCTGTACTAATGTTTAGGATTATTTTGCACTAACATTTAGTATAATTATATAGTATCAAGTCAAATGTACCTTGGTCAGTCAAAACATACCTTGTTCTTAGTTAGTCAAAACATAACTTAGTCTAAATTTAAATTTGGTAAAAACCATTTTTTATCCTTGAATACCATATTTATCCCTACATATTTTTTCATTAGATAGATTATAAAATGTATAAAAACAAAATCTAATACATGTTAAATATCCACAAAAATAACTAAGATCAAAATTGATTGAAAATCATGGCATAGTGAAGACAGACTTATGAAGTAAAATGTATAATAATAGTATGAATAATTTTAGAAAATCATTTTTAACTGGACTAATGTAGAAGAGGGCCCAGTGACTGGCATAGATGAAGACTCATGTACTGATGTAGAGGGCTTTGTACCAAGAACAGCAAAAGAAACAATTGGCTGAAAAAATGTATTGTAATAATGAATAAATCTAATTTAAAAAGACTGTTTTAAATACTACATATTATTTTGCCAGTTTATATACTTTATTATACTGTTTTTAATACTAATATACTATCTTATGTTGCTTACCTGAAAATTAAAAATCAGATGGAATTATGACTTTGCCATCTTAATTTATAGTATTTACAGTTTTGACACATACAAAATGTTGCTGTAGGACCCTATTTCCCCCATATTTTTATTGCAGATTTGGAAAAATGTAAAAAAGCAGAATATTTACACTCCTGCTAATTAAAATATACTCAGGGCAGGCCAAAATATACCTTGATCAGTCAAAGCATTTACTTATAGGTCAGGAATAATTTTATATGTAAATTTTTATCTGCAAAAATAATAAATGTCTTTTGTATGCATACTTTTAGAAATTCATTTTTAATTTGTATGGTACATTAAAATGCTTCTTTTATTTAATTTTCAAAAAATAAATGGTTATTGTATCTCTTTACTAGACCAAGATGACTTTTTGTTTATTTGCCGTAATTTTAACCTACACTTATATATACTGGGTACATTTTGACCAGGGTATATTTTGACAGTTACATGTAAAAACATTATCACAACAAAACATCACCAAATTTATCACTAAAAAATTAATTTTAAAACAAATGATTGTTTATTTGTACCAATATAATTATCAAATGGACAAATAATTAGTCCACCTAGACAGATAAATATCAGAATCATTTTTATTTTTTATTATCTTATCTATTTTATCATGGTGATGTTTTGTCCTGGTGTCCTGTAAACCATATAACTTTAACTAGCCAAGATTTCAAGAACAAGGTATGTTTTGTCTTAGGACTTAGGCATACTGCTAGTTTAACAAACATTTTAATCTATAATAACTTAGTCTAAGGCTAAAGTATATTTTGGCTGTTAACTGTAAAAAAGTTTTTCTATAAATTTTATAATATAAAAATGTTTCACTTGATTCTTCAACCATAAAAATAATTTTGTTAAAAATAAAAGAATTTAAATATTGTTTCATTTCTTTAGTTTACAATTACATAAATCTAAATTATATAAAAAGCAGTTATCTTCACAATTATACTCAGACACAACCTTCCTCACAATAAATGATATTATTCAAAAAGCTTCTTTATTAAATTGCTAATTTAATTCTTATTATGTGACATATAATTATAATAAGTGGGAGGTATAATATAATGCCATGGTCAAATATATAAAATTATTAACTAAACTAACCATAAATTATTAAAATTATAAACAAATGAGTTTATAACTCAAGTTGAAGGAAGTTACATACTTATTATTCAGGGTACTTCAGGGTACATAAAACCTGAACACTATTTTTTAAATATTTTCTATTTGTACAACATCTAAAACTTTATAAAACTTAAATAATATAAGTAGGGGGTTCAGTTCAAAAAAAAATTGTTCAGTAAAACAAATATTTTATTATAAAATTATAGAAATTGTTAAGATTATTTCAAATCTGTTTTTATTTTTTCTCTAAGTTATGTAATTAAAAAGTTATGGTATTTAAAAAAGATTTAAATATTGTCAAATGTTGATATTTTAATATAAAATTGTTATGATTATTTCAAATCTGCTTTTATTTTTTCTCTAAGTTATGTAATTAAAAAGTTATGGTATTTAAAAAATATTTAAATATTGTCAAATGTTGATATTTTAATATAAAATTTAATAGGTGCTCTGTGATCAATTTTTTTTTTTATTTGAATTTTTTTAAATTTTGTAATAACTTGGTCAGTTCTGCATAAATTTTAATACTGTAAACTTTATAGTATAGAATGAAATATTTTATTTAATAAAAAATTAAATCCTATTTTGTTTAACTGTATTTTAATATATAAAAATAGTGATAATTTTGAAAAATATTAAAATTGTAAAATAATTTTTTCCGTTGTACCTAATCATATTGTACATTTATGCCTAATTTTATAATATTATATATGTTAAATTATCAGAGGAATTCATAAATGTATATTAAAAGGCTGTATCTACAATAGTTTCAAATATACTTAAGAAATAATATAATTTTTATTTTAATTCAGGCACAAGTATTTTTTAAATTTATAAAATAATTATATTAAATTTATTTAAATGGAAATATAATGAGTTAATAACGCATTAATTTGACTTTATAGTATACATAATTATTAATAACAATATTAAAATTTATATTTCAACCATATTAAAAAAAATATAATGTGAATAATGAATATTATAATGGGCCGTATGAATAAAAATTAGCAATTGCTTATAAGAAAATGGTATAAGCAAATGCAAAAGGTATCAGCAATTGATGATAAGCAAAAGCAATTGCTTAAAAGAGTATGAATAATAATTTGCTTTTTCTGTAAGCAATTACGAAGAGTAATCTCCATGTGTTTTTCCTGATAAAAAGCGCCTCCCCGCTTTTCAGTAGCTTTGATAAGAAATTCACTGGATAAAAAAATTAAAATTTTCTTTATCTAATCAAAATAACTGTTTATACATCATATTTGAAACCGAATCACTATCCAACCTTGATTTATATTCTTTAGGACCATTTCTTACTAGGTGATGAAAAGTGGTAGACATGGTAAGCCTATGAATAAGCTACTCATTATTAGCTTGCAAATATATAAGCAAAAGCTGGTATAGATTGACTTTTATTAATAACTATTTATGCAAATTATGAAATATTAGCAAATGGTTATTTTAATAAACAATTGCTTATAAGCAAATGGTAGTATCATTTTATTATAAGCAATTGTTTATTTTTATTCATATAGATATAAGCAAATGGTGTGAAAATGAATAGAAAAAGCAATTGCTAGTTTTTATTAATACAGCCCATTATTCTGGATAGTAGCGTTAGAGAAAAACGTCTGCTAAAGTTCAATGCCAGAAAGATCAAATATCTCACAGTTGGACACAAACAAGATGACACCAACATCTATGTGAATGGACAAAGTATTGAGAAAGTAAACCACTTTAAATACTTAGGTTATCTGAAGACATAATATGGTGATTGTTCAAAAATTTTGTAAAAAGAGTAACCATGGGAAATTTTTTACTGGAAGGCATAAAATAATAATGTACAAAAGGAAAAAGGTATGGCGACCATCTAACAGAATAACATAAAATAAAGACACAAAACACAGAAATAGTAAATAACTAGGTCACTAGGCATTGCTAATTAGTTGATCGAACTAGATAAGCCAATCAGGAGAAGCCCAGACCCAACAGACCCCAAGGGCATAAATGTCTAGAGAACCCCTGAAAGGGTGCCTGTGATGCTGGGTCGGCCTAATTATCCCTGGAATAGACAAAGTTTATGTGCATGCATTTAATAGTAAACAGGTAATGCATATAATGGATAATAGGGTGCGCTCTAGCGCGTGATAAATGAGTGGAACTGATGAGGGGAGACAGTCCGAGAGTATCTTGTCTCCCTCATCAGCCGAAAAGATAGCGGACAATAGAGCCAGAACCTATGCATAGTATTGGTGAAGGTTAATAATAAGTATAAGTGCAATAGAAGTCTCCTGCAGTAATGCCACCTGCTTAGGAGTGGCATCCACATGCCATGTGGTGTCTGAAAAAAACGAAACGCCTGAGGGGCTGCCAGGGCATAGAGATGGGCACCGGGTATAAAAGAAAATGGAGGTTATGATAGTTTGATGCAATGTGTGGCCCCTTAATTATATAGCCAAAGTAAGACAAAAATTTATTTTATCCTATAAGTTTAAGGGTAGACATTTAATATAAATGAGAAAGTAACAAAGCATGTGCATGAGGTAAGGATATTAAATAAGAGACTGTGTTATAATTTAAACCGTAATAAGTAAAAAAATATAGAAGGTTGGAGCTGTGATTTACAATAGTTGACAGTCCACCCATACAGGTTCAAAACCGCAATCACCTCCTCACTTAAATGAATAATATAAGATACAGTGACACCATTTTTTTGAACAAATATCGTTTAAATAAGGATGCCTTTCATCGATTAAGTGACCTTATACAACCGGGATGTGCCCATGATACAAATCATAGTCACTCTCTTTCTGTTGATGAAGTAACAGCTCTTGGGTTGAGATATTTCTCAACAAGTGCATTCCAATCAGTTATCGGTGAAACAATCGGTGTTTCACAGGCTGCTACACACCATGCCATTAGTCAATTTACTTTATCTATTGATAATTTATTTCATGACACTATCCACTTTCCTATTGCCATCGAAACACTTCAACGAACCAAACAGCGATTTTCAGCGCTTGGAAATTTCCCTAACGTTATAGGTTGTGTTGATGAGACCCATATTGCAATTGAAAAACCACACGAACATGAACAGAGATTTGTAAACCGAAAAGGTTTTCATTCCATTAATGTGCAGTGTATCAGTGATGCATAAGGAAAATTCATCAATGTTTTAGCTAAATGGCTAGGACCATGCCATGATAGCTACATTCTACAATCCAGTGTTGTGTGGAACTTTATGGAAGACAATCCACATTTGGGAATAATTCTTGGTGATTCTGCTTATTCATTGCGCTAGTGGTTGATGACACCAGTCCGACTCAGACAAGTTATTAACAGACAAGAAGCTGACTACAATACTGCGCACAGTAGAACACGTGTTTTGG
>JAUZND010040101.1:8354-21172 GCA_034780555.1 Coelogynopora nodosa
ATTAGATAATTTATCTATATTTTTCAAAATTAATATTTCTGTATATTTATTAAATATATATTAACAATAAACAAAAAATATTACATTTGAAAATAATAAATATATATGCATTTTCTATTTCTACTATCTGTATCTCTAATTCTGAATATATTAAAATAGCTTATATTTGTTTTAATAAGAAAAAATGTAAATGCTAAATTCATGAAAATTATGTCATGAAACACAGATGAAAATATTTCAATAATAAAAATAATTCAAATATAATTCTACTGGTGCTGAATAATTTATTATAAATGTTAACTATCTGTTATAATACAAACATAATGTGCATTATTTATTATGATTTCATATTGATAAGATACTTCTTACATTTTCTATGTGTGTACAAATTATACATATTGTTTTACGCATTAGTGCGGCATTAGATCAGCTTTATAAGTTGAATGAGTTTAATTAGTTTTCGATATTATTCAAAAAAGAAATATATATTGACTGATTGAAAAAATCATTAATATGTAAAATCTATTTCTGCTTATTATATCTTTTACAATGATCATAAGCTACCTACTAGTTTATCATTATATTCTGTTTGTAAATCTCATTTATGCTCTGCGATACTCTATAATTCTTTATAACAAGATGATAATATGATAAATGATGGAACTCGTTATATTTTATCATAATTGGTAAGCTAGATACTTTATGAAGAAAGAAATGTCATGCTTTTATTGATTTAAGTTATAGTTGTTCTGTTATTTTTTGCTGATTTTTTAATATCGTACAGGATTGAGGTAATATGTTAAATAAACAGTTGACGAATAAATTTACTGTATGTATAAATTAAGTTAAATAAGATCAAATTAAAATCCAATAAAATCCATAACGTAAATATTGAAAGTCTGTATAGCAAAGGATTTCGACTACTACTTTAGTACCCTCTTTTCTTGTGATGATGTGTTTTTTCTATGTTTTTTTTGATGATGTATAGATTTCTATGGTTCTAGATTAACTTTAATTAATTTGTTGTTTCTGTCGTTTCCTTCGACCATGCATTTATATATTGTTCATTTGTCGCCTGTACTTCTGTAGTGATCGATGATGAAAGCAGTAGCACTACCAACGAGCCGATTATTATCATGCCAAGTGTATAAAGGACTTTGCAAGTAAGGACTTATTGAGCATTCGAGATTAACACGGTTTCCATCTTGTGCACGGTCATTATTTCAAATATTTATCATTATTAATAAAATCATAAAATCATGTCATGACACTAAGATGAATATGATGCACTAAAAAAAAATTCGTATGTAATTAAACAAGTGACACATAATTGCATTATTTTATTATAAAGATTAGAGAAGGATCGGACACTTGTCATAGTTTCAATTCCATGAGAATATACCTTTTAAACATATAGTTCCAGGCTTAGTGGTCACAGGCTTTATAAGATAAATAGGCATAATTTTTTATCGATATTTTTCAAAAAGAAACGTATGTATGTAAATACTATATATCAATTATACTAGGGGACAAAAACATTTTTGTAAGTGGTCTCAATTTTTTTTTCAACTGATTTGAGTCCATTTTGCACCGCATAATCCGAAAATAACATTCGTTTCTTTTGATAAGTTCAAGTTTTTAGACAGATTTTTTATTTATTAAAAATAATTATTAAATTTTTTTCTTTTGATTAAAAAAACATTTTTTATTTGTGTTGGTTATTTTTTGTTAATATTTCGCATCCGAAATAGATTTTCAGAGAAAAAATCGTTTTCCACACAAATTATTTATTAAATGTACATTGAATAATAAACATTGTAAACGGTAAGGTAAGCACATATACATTATCATTGTTCAACATTCAATGCATGAACTTCTGTTTCTTCGAACTCCTAGAATACTCAGCGTCAGGGAGGTCTCTCTTCAAAGTCCAACAGTAGTCAGCCATCATGACCGCATTCCAACGTCACTGATACCTGGTCTCCATCTCTTTGAAGTTTTGCTGGAATCTTTGCCCTTGGTCGTCGTTCTTTGATCCCAGATTCTCAGGAAACTGATCCAAATGTGAGAATAAGTCATCTATTTTGATGCTTATGTAGCACAATATTGTTGACTAGTTCTGCGTAGTTTCTCGCCGTTTGGTTGCCAAGAAAGTTCTTCACGACCAAAGCAAAAGCATACCATGCTTCCAGTTCCACTTCGTTCATTGAGTTACCAAAATCTGGATCTCTGATGAGCTGACGGATTTGAGGACTATCAAAGATTCTAGCTTTCAACTTTTCTATGGTCAATCCTGGAAAAGCATGTCACAAGTAAGTGAAGTGCCCACCATCCTTGTCCAGATCGATCCACTCGATTGTGCAGAGTGATCCACTTGTCCTAATTTAATTTAATTTTATCCTATTTCTGTCCACCAGAGGATTTTTGTCGGTAACATTTCTTGCTCTGCAAGGCACTAATTCCTCTCGAACAGGCCAGTCCTTATATGTGTAGTGCTGAGCTCCGTCTCTACTATCCCACATGCACAGAAAGCATGGACACATGGTAAACCCGGACTGTTGTCCCAACAAAAAGTTCACCATCTTCAGGTCAACACAAATCAACCACTCATGCTGATCATACAGAATTTTCTCCAGTACGTACTTCACCGCTTCATACTTCTCCTTCATTATAGTCGAGTGAGCGAGGGGTACAGAAGTAAACTGGTTGCCGTTGTGCAGCAGCTTGTTGCTGTCAATGAACAGTCTCCAATCTTCGGGTGGATACTGTGGCACTCCAAGTATTATCGTCAGAGAAGAAACGGAGATACTCTTGATGCCTGCTGCGGTAGACTGCACTGTCAGAGAGTAGATTTTTTTCTTTCAATCTGGATGCCAATAGTTCGGCATAAGACTTTGACAAGCTGAGATCGCGAACTAGATCATTTATCTCCTTTTGCCCTTGGTCCACTGCTGCAGATACCCGGTGCATGTCTTGCATACCATGTGTGGCGCCCAAGCTTTGTCCTGGTCATCCCCCATTTTGATACAACTATAAGCATAGTAAGCACGCTTTATAAAGATTGTGACTGGAATTCTGTCCAGAACAATGGTGTATTCGCCGCAGATGTAGCAGAATACGTCGGGCTTATTTTTGCAAGATCTTCTGCTTGAAGCCAATTAATTCTAAGTAAAAAGAAAACTTTAAAATATTCATGCAGGACTATTTTCTTAAATAATAATATTATAAACACAGTTAGACAGTTAGAACGTGGTAAAAGTCGGCAAGATATGTTAGCTGTACAATATCTGCAAGACAACACAATCACTCACGTCACAAGAGACACTAGAGACACCAGCTAATCTCACTTAGAGACACAATATAATCGAATAACAGCATGTTTACTTGGTTAGCTAAGTATCTATAGGCTACCTATCTATACAAGAATAAAAAAGCCAAGCGAAAAACCTTTGCCTGGCTATTTATCAATGTATAGATAGGCTGAAAATCAAAATGGCTCAAAACTATAATTTAAAAAGTTGACATGATTGAGCAAAACCAGTGTGAATTTTGGATTCAGCACATCAAAATTGTTCTATTATCAATATTGTTCTAGATTAGCTGATAAAACTTAGACAATATATTTGTTGTTAACCGTGTGTATATTTTTATATATTATATTAAAAAATTATTATTATATTTTAAATTTTAAATTTTATATTATTATATTTTAAATTTTAAATTTTATATTATTATATTTAATGTTCAATGTTTGTTTAATGAAAATTATTTTTTGTATATTATAGACATAAAAGATATTGTTCTACATATATCATAAAGTTAGAGATTCTTCATAATCTGGACTGAGTTCAATAGCCTCCAAAAGTTATTATTTATTTTTTAAAGATATCTAAGAAAAATATTTATGAAAAAATGTCTGGTTCGGACCAGTGATCCACCGTATATATCAAGCCTAAGAATTATTAAATATTAACTTGTAACAAAACCACATTTTGTTGGTAACATTTCAATTGAATCCATTGGTGGTTAAGTTCTATTTTTTTCTCTTTTAGTCCGTTCTATTTTTACGTTTGTCTATTTATTAACTAACTTTGATTTTATTTTATTTTATTAATTGCCACTTTTATGTCGTATTGTTAACTTCACATTATTTGACATATTTAATCTCTTTACCTAGTCACAATTGTACTTCATATCCCGTTATGATTATGAGTTAAGTTTTTTGGTTTGGAACCGTCGACCGTTATATGTATTTTTAATATATTTATTGTTGATTCTGTTGTTTAAAGATTTTTAGTAATATTGAATGTTAGATTGCTGTCCTTTTTTGGTTTTTCAAAATATAAATTCATTGATTTATTTTATCGAATATTTTCCTTTGCAATCGTGTAATAAATTGTATGCAATAAATATAAAAATTTATTTTCTATACAACCGATAATGTTATTTTTCGATTCCTTTAATTTGGGATTGAGATCATGAAATAGCGACATTAGCAGATATTTGTTAAAATCAGCAAAATCGATCAATGATTTGCATTTTTCATAATTGTATCATTGTTGAGAGAATCAATTTTTATTGTCATTGTTGGAAAAGTCAAATTTTATTGTCATTCTTTTTCTAAACCATAGACACCATAGAAATTGGATATGTTATATATATATATATATATGCTATCCGACCTCTACAATATGATATACATCAATTTTATTACTATTAAAATAGTAATATAATGATCGTTTAATAGACAAATAGTTGATCATCTTATAGATAACGAGGTAGATGTTAATTAGTCTTACAGTCTCCAGCGAAACACGGTAAATACATTACCAACCAAGAAAACATTTACGGGCCACTAAACTCTCATTTGACTTATAGCTATAAAGGATAGATGCTGAACTAGAAATCGAACCAGTCATCATTATATCGGCAGCTAGTGGTTCCATTCACAGAACTATAAACCTGCTCTCTCAAAACATCAAAGTGAACCCACAAACAATTACACTTACAAACCCAACATGCGATTAAATTAAAAAGAGAAAACAAGTTCTAAAATTGGTCGACGTTTCAGGAATGTATTTCCCTTTATCAAGACATAAAATTAACAATAAAATACAATTATGAAAAGCTATAATTAATTCAAATATACATTTAAAATTTTATTTGAAAATGTGGATATATTGGAAAAATTGATTATAGTAAATTACATTTAACTGAGATCAATAATAAAAACTTTTCATATTTCATTGGCCTAATGGGGATAAAAATTTTAATACTTTTATAAATGTTATGCAAAATTTCAGCGCAAATCAAAAAATGAAAACTAATTTACCATTATCTATCGGATATGGCAACAGCGTATCTATTTTAGAAACTATCATTACTATTACAAACGATGGAATTCTTTAGAAAAATGTAGTTAAAAAACCCACCGATGCCCCTTTATACCTCAGATATAACAGCTGTCATCCAAAATCATCCCTTAATTGTCTCATTAAAAGCGAATTGTTGAGAATCCGAAGATATGCTCCAATAAACAAGATTTATTTAAAAGTCATATGAAATGAAATGACTTTTTTTAAACGAGTATCGAATATTAATCGTGAGGACATATTGTCTTATAAAAATAGAACACAAACATCTAGAATTCCTTGTGTCATACAGTATAATCCTCAACTCTGTTCTTTTTGGTAAAATTCTCCGTAAACATTTTAACATACTTATATCAAATGAAAGACTTAAACTCATATTTTTAGAACCACTCATATTTTCTTTTAAAAGACTACTTAATTTGAAAGACAGTTGAATACACTCTGGCTCTTCTAGTAAATTATTTCCTAATAAAATATGTAAACGCGGAATAAAAAAGTGTGAAAAGGTTGTCATCATTTAATTGAAAATGTAAATGACAAAATTAACGAAAAAACACACAACAAGAAAAGGAGGTTGATGTAATTCTGAAAATGTCATATATGGATTGCATGGTAAAAAGAGCAATTAATGATACATTGGAGAAACAAAGAGTAGACTCAACATAAGGTTAAATGGACATATAGATAACATTTAAAATAATAAAAATGGTAAAAAATTAGAAGATATACATGATAATGGAGCTCCTATTTATTTTGAATAATCGTATCATATAATAGAAAGAGATTTAGAGCTGTATATTTTATAAAGTGGTAGATTTAAAAACAAAATAACACTGAAGGAAAGAGGAGAGAAAAAGAAAAGTTTTTATATTTTAAAGTATAAGACTTTATCCCCAACTGGTCAACTTAAAGATGATTAATTAAGTTCATTTTTTGGAAAATGTTAAATGTAATTTACTGTAATCATTTTTCCAATATATTGATATTTTTAGATCAAATTTTAAATGTATTGTATATTTCAATTAATTATCACTTTTCATAATTGTATTTTATTGTACATTTTATGTCTTGATAAAGGGAAATATATTCCTGAAAGTTTGACCAATTTTATAACTTGTTTTCTCTTTTCAATTATTCGCATAAACAAGTTTATTTCGTTTAACCAACACGGAAAGAAACACTTTAATGCATTCACAATAATTTAACGTGAGAATCAGATAAACAGTCTATTGGGAATGTTCCACAAAGTATTTTAATTAATTGTTTTCAACACTCAACATTTAAATTATGTATTAAAATATGTATTCTCCTAATCGTCGCGTGGAAATATTTAATACATGTTTAGATCAATAGTACATCATACATTGAATTGTTACTAATTGTCTTTTTGTTCATTAAATTAAGCTCTAGATTAATGTAATCAAAATACCAATAATGTATGGTGCAAAGTCATATTCGTGGGGATATTGCGCATTTTCATCAAAAGTCTACAAATAACGAGGTTGGTACACTACTCAAATACTATTATGAGATAATTTGCAAATAATATTTACTCAACGGTATCGAATTTATTAAATGTGTGATGGGGTGCATGTATAGTGCAATATATAATATTCTCATATTTTCGAATCTTTTAAAATATAAAAGTTAATTATGATTTACATAAAATAGTATATCTATATATATATATATATATATATATATAAATATATTTTTTTATAAAGATTGTTCTATCTAAAAAGTTCATGCTTTTCGTGCTATAATTTAATAGCATTTAGGTTTAGTTTTCATATTCAATAATTTTACCATCGTTAAATAAAATTATTGATTGTGAAGTTCATTTTCTCCATGTGTCCATGTGAGAAATATATCCTCTAATTAACGATAACATACTGTAGGATTTAACTCTGTGTTATTTGAAAATTCTTTTAGCATTGCTGGTTCAACATTAGTCATAAAGATATTTGTTAAATTAGGTGCTGTTCGAATTCCCATTGCAATTCCTCTTGTCTGTAGATAATATTTTCCATCAAATTGGAGTAATTTTTAATTAGAATATAATTAAGTAAACGGCATATATATTTGTTTGGTATAGGTCTTTTAAAAGCTGTTGTTTTATTCAACTGTTCATTTATGGAATCCATACCCTACTGGGGATCTATGACAGCGTATAGCGAATTTACGTCCATTGAAACTAATGTTGTTGTTCTTAATTTTATTTTTAAAATCAGTTGAATCTTTATAAAGGAGAGACTTGATGCAAAATTAATTAATAATAATATACCGTGCATAGTTACGTACCACCCAAAAAGTATAGGATTAGTTTACAGAATAATAATTATAATATTATTGATAATACTAAAAGTAAAAATATGTTTCCATAACCTCCTATTGTAGCATATAAACAATCTGAAAATATTAAATACACTCTTATTCCTAGTAAATTTACGAATATTATAAACATTAAAACTTTAAATTCTAATAAAAAACGTAATAGACCTAGATGTAAAACATGTCTCATTTCATAGAAACTAAAACTTTTACAAACGAAATAAATAACAAATTTGTTAAAATATTAAATGGAGGTATAAGTTGTACCACAAAGAATTGTATTAATGCGATTAGCATGTGAAGAATGCAAACAAGTGAATATAGGCCAAACACCAAAAATCTTTATCTGAACTTATATCAGGGCATCGTAGCGATATTAAACAACATAAATTAAGAAACGAAAAAAATTATTCAAACTGCAGAACATTATAAATAAACGATTCATAAATGATACACCATCACTATAATTTTAAATAATAATAAAAAATGGAATGTAAACGATCGCCTTTTATACGAAGACCTATATATGGCAAAATTAAAAACACTTCCCCCATATAGGAATGAACAAAATGCTTAACGATCTTGTTAAATACTTTTATAATTTTATCTAAAATGGTTTCTTTATAACCTGTACATATGGATTTAAATAATATATTCAGTAATTATCGATCACTATGTTTTTTTCTATTGTTGTAAAAGATAATTGTTTTAAATAATTTCGAATTTATATAATTAATATTTATTATCAAGATTCATTGATCTTGAATTGCTTATCATTACTTTAAATTTGTCATTATTGTTCTCTCTTTTATGGTAACTGCATTAATAAGTATATATACAATTTTTTCGGATAAAAAGTTTTCATTATTGAACGCTAAACATTTTTGAACCAACGAAACATGTAAACTTATTAAAACATAAACATTATTGTAACATTGAAATATTGAGAAACATTCTTGAAACAATAAGTATGAATTGTAATTATTCGTATAATAAAGTTACATCAAAGACTATTATTAAAGATTTTGTAAAGTAATATACTTTGCTATATACATTACACTTTATGATTTGATTATTTTACTTTTTAAATAGAAACAATCAAATGGGTGGTGAATTTTATATAACTACATTAAATAACATATATTTTAAAGATAATATAGTAATAAAGCAATTTTATATACTTTATTTAGAATTTTCAATTCAAATTGCTTTTTCAATATTCTCTATCTAAAAATCACACTACTTAAAAATAATTTGAATTATCTATAAATAAAAATAGGAGTTTTAATGATAATATGTAATAAATTATATCAATTTCATATTTTTTGATCTTCCTAAAATATTTACCTTTTTTTATGAGTATTGATTGAATTAATAAAATAAAATAGTGTATTTAATAGCTATTATAACAGCATTAGAACATATTGTAAAATAAGGCCGATTAAGCATTGGTTCCATTAAAAGCCCTAATACAATCAATTTAATGTTGTGGAATATTTTGTTATCAATACGCTTTTTTAAAAAATGTGTAAATCGTATTACTAAAGTGGGTTTAAACCTAAATTTTTACTACAACAAGACGAAAACTTTAAACAGTGCAAATAAGTTTAATTGTAAATTGAATTTAAAAAAATATTTTTAAATAATTGTATATTTTTCAAATGTGAACACAAATGGTGAAACAAGTATAGTATTTAATTATGGTGGCATACAAAAATGTGTCTATACCTCGTATTATAATTGATCATTATTATTGATCAATTACTTTATAAATAATACCGAATATCGTTTGAGTGAATTGTTACATTCATAATTTGAATATAATTATATATTTGAATAAAAATTAATAAACGGGAAAATAAACCTAAGTATTTTTTTTAAATTTCGTGATATAAAATATTCCGGGAAAATAATTTACATAGACGATGTATCAGTCTGATCATTTTATATTTGTCTAATAACAATATTTTAAC
The DNA here is from genome assembly GCA_034780555.1 of Coelogynopora nodosa. Lineage (NCBI taxonomy): Eukaryota > Metazoa > Platyhelminthes > Proseriata > Coelogynoporidae > Coelogynopora > Coelogynopora nodosa. The sequence continues at coordinate 18,031 of JAUZND010040101.1, forward strand.
GTTAAATTTAGTTACCTTCAATCTTGACGTCAACAACATCCGTCTCGCTTCGCCTTGCGCCATTGACAAAGGTAGTAGCGGTGCAGGTGTATCTGCCGGTGTCCAATGCACTGAACTTTCTTACAACATAGGTCTTGTCTCGGGATAAAAATCGAGGTGTCATCCTCACTCCGTTAAACCACCACTCGTAATCGATAAAGGCAGTTCTACTCAACTGGGTTAGCGCTTCGCAGTTTAAGGTTAAGTCAAGACCGGTCCTGACAGTTCGTTGTCGTGCAAAGACATTTGTCAATAGAAGACAGTAAAGGCAAATAGTGGTTAGTAAAATTCTTAAACGTTGCAGCATCCTGTTTAAAAAAGTCTGAACGGGTACGGGATCATTTATTTTAATGTTCGAGCTTGTTTTATATAGTGCTGTTATTGCCAACTGTACACAGTAATTTGCCACTTTTAACGTTGAAGGTCATTTTTTTATTAATATTAATAACTACTATTGTACGTTTAGTGTATGGATATGCCTTTGACCTTCATAGTTAGTCCAATTGTTGGACATACGTAGAGATTCTAGAATATCATTATCTCGCAATCAGGTAAGTTATCATTAATACAAAATGTTACTGTATGTCCCAGAAGTAACGACGAATTCCGATGCAACCAAGTTTATTTAAAATTAAATGTTTAATTACATTATTAACATATTGTAAAAACTAATATTTAACTATTCATAACGAATATTCGAAAGGATAAATTCTAAAATCCTATTATACACAATAGTTACGAAATACAATTACTTATATCTAATTTCGTGTTTATGGTTCTAAAATGTAGGATTGTAATCAACATTTAATTAAATGTAATGAAATAATTAATAAATAGCAATTTTTAAAATAAGCCGCAGCAAGAGTTATGAAACAAAATTTAAAAAAATGTTTTTTGTAAGATAAATTGATTACAGTGATTGGCTTATTATTTATTATTTGAGATTGTATATTCTTAAACACCTCAAAATCTATCGAATGGATTCGGGAGGAAATAGTAATAATTAGATATATAACAAAAAACGTATTATTTCATTTTTAAATACATATTTGGAATATGCTTGACGACATTTGCTAACATAATTTAACTGTTCACGGTCGTTATCAATGTGTGGAGTTAACACACTCACCCCCTTTCCTACGGCTACATATTTGTCCACTTTTGAATAATTCCTACAGTTATTTTAGCATTAAAAAAATTATCCGGCCACCTTCAGGTCATGTGACCGCCCTCTAAAATTGTTTTTTTTAATCATAAAATCGACATTTTATAAGAATTAGCTATTTTTCGTTTTTCCGTAAAGTTTTTAAAATTGATTTTTAAATTAATGATACAAATTATATTCAAAGTTTGCTGACTGAAGAAAATATATTTTATTAATCATTGTGTTTGGAACGGCTTTAAATATTTTTGCATTCAATGCTGTAGACCAAATTTCTTTTAAATCAGTTGATAAACAGAATTATTTTTAAGGTGGTGGCTAGGTGTACGCAAATATTTAATACAATATTTTCTGTGTGATTATATTTATCAAAATTTATTCAATGTGTGGGATCTAAAGAATTTAATTATATTTAATTTAAAATATTTCTTTTTAATAAAGAAATTATTCATAAAACTAAATTAACTGTTTACGTGGTTCATTGCGATTTTTGTAAATATAATTAAATAGAAAATAAAATAAAATAACATTTCTCAGCGGTACTCAAAATATTGTCAATTATTAATGATATTGCTATGCTAATTTTTTCCAAAAATAATAAAAAATATATTCTAATTTTTTCTATAATTCTATAATTTTTAATAATTAATTCGTAATCCAAATTCAAAAGAAGACAATAAACGCTTTATTTCGTATTTATTAAATGCATGATTTAACCAATAAAATGTAAACATTGTCTTATAATAAAGTCAATTTTATAATAATAATGTTGGTAAAAATAATTCTATACAGATTAAAAATGTATACATCATAGATATTTTGATGTTGGACTAAGTTAACCATTTTTCATAGCACATATACTGATCTACTAAATCACTTCACCGTTCAACGATTGTTGTCAGATATCCCTGATACGAAAGACCTCTTTTGTTGTCCTGAATACAAGATGTGAACCCGCTTTTAGTTTAGAAACCGGTGAAATCGGCTTGACAATCAGGTGAGTGCAATCCATTTTAACCTATCTGTTTATAACATATGTTAAACCTTTTTAATTTGATTTTTTTATTTGGTACTTTTACTGTTTAATTTAATTCATCAGCTGATTAGAATTAATTAATTCATTTAATTATAATTAGATTAGAATTAGAATTAGATATCATTCCTGAGCTTCGTTTTTTATATGACCAACAATCAATTAGAAATAATGGAAAATTACCAGAAACAAATTAGACAAGTTAACTTTTCGAACTAATTACTACTATTATATTTTTTAACAATTTTCTATAGTAAAAGTGGTCATAATTAAATAATAAAATAATTATATAATTATAAAATAATTATATAATTATAAACTTTTTTTTTTAACTCTGTCAAATTTCAACCTATTTTCAAAAAATAGACATTGACTCATAGCTACTACAAATGTCTATGTATATAATTTAATTTTACTGTATAAAAAATGTTTTAATAAGGTTGTAGTCTACTAACTTTTTAATATTTATTTTATAAGTAGAAATTATAATATTTTTTAACTGTGTCAAATTTCAACCAATTTTCAAAAAATTGGCACTGACCATAGCTATTACAAATTTCTATCTAGTATTTAATTTCATTTTACTATATAAAAAATTAAAATTTGATTTAAATCAGCTGTAAATCACTAAAATGTCTATAACTCTGTCAAATTTCTACCGATTTTCAAAAAATTGCTACTGACTCATAGCTAATATGTAGGTCTATCTATTTAATGATATTTTAGTATATAACAAAATTTATTCATTTAATCAGCTGTAAATCACTAAAATGTCTATAACTCCGTAGAGGTCAAAATTAAAAAAGTTTTTGATGTAAAGTCCAAAATCATATTTTAAAAAATGGCTCGCAAAAGAGAAGGGGTCCAAAAATGTTGTTTTAATAAAAATGGGGAGGGTGGGGGGTAGG
>JAUZND010040112.1:11137-21361 GCA_034780555.1 Coelogynopora nodosa
CCCGCCCGCCCCCCCGACAGGGCTCAACCACCCACCGTAATCTTACGCTTTGTTTTTGAATCCCCAAAATCCCCAATTTGCAAAAATTTCAGCATGCACATGCACTCTGCATAATTGTAATGTGACGTTTATGCGCTGAACACCCCTCTTTTGTTTCGGGGGATTCAAAATATTAAAAAAAAGTTTTTTAAATTATCACAGTTGATTTTTAAAGATAGTGTAAATTTTTCACTCCCAACAAGCATTTGTATTATCATATTTTTTTTATGTTAACATATTTCTGAAGATGGAATTAAATAATACAACAGTGTATAATGGTTAGTGCTGATATTTACCTATATATGTATTTATGTGTATCACAAATTAATTATATTTTAACTTTACTCATTCAAAAAATATTTTTAAGTAAAATATTTTTTGTCCGAGTATATTCATAATCAACATTGCACAATTGTGCATTACTTCATAATTACGTAATTTTAATGATAATATTACAATCAATGTTGAAATATATAAAAGAAATAATTAATTGCAATTTAAATAATATAATATATATTTTTCCATTAATTAAAATCTGTCACCATTAGCATTATGCTACATATATATGAGATATTTTTAAAGATATAAATAGAACAAGGTATCAAAAGTATATATCTATCATCATTTAACGACTCTGGCTTGATTTATTACTTTGTATTCAGACGTCTATCATTTAGTTTTATTATAAGTTTATAAATTAGTAGCGGATAAATCTGTTTATTGGGTAAATATTTTATACACGTATAAAGTAGCCAACATTAATAGGAACCTACTCCATTTTTGTAAGTTTTGCATGTTTTTCTAATAACCACGAATTAATGTTTATTCGTAAGAAATTATAATTTTAATACAAAATATGTAACTGTATCAAAATTGTTAGAATTATTATATAGTTATCAATGAACAGAATAGAGATACATAGGTACTTAACCACACAAAGTATCAGTATAATCAAGTCACAGTATACACACATTCATTATCGGTTTCCTCCCTGTATCTTGTATTTTTAATAAATACTACAACGCCCTAAATTAATTACAATAAAGCATTTTCTCAATAAAGACATCTAATCAATGTTTAATGTAGAGAATTTTCTATCTCGACAACTAATTGCTGCATATCTGTTTGTTGCATTCTATAGGATGCGGCCAGCGGGACAGTGGTTAAGGTTCACGTGGACGTCAATGGACACCTACTTTTATGGGAAGATGATAACCAGGTCTGTAAATAAACTATAATAGCTACTTATATTGTATATTCAGTAGAATATTTCAGTAGTATATAATATATACACTTGTTTTATAACAATCTATACATTTGTTGTTATATATATTCTTTGTTCATTGACTATAATGCAAATTGAAGTGAATATATTACAGTGTGCATATGAATTAATAGTATATATATAGGTCAAATTAATTGTTGTCCACATTTTTATCCTTTTTATTAATGTTTTTCCGAATATCACATTTAGTAACATTTAATCCTTACAAATGATTTATATTTTGCTTAATGTTTTTATACTTAATTATATAGTTTTACAATAAAGAGATATTGTTATATTTTTATAAAAAGGTCAAATTAGATTTGTTAATTGCGAATGGCAGCTGTTATCTTAATAAACATTATTACAATTTTGTTGTTTAAGAATATTGATGACATGGTATCTAATTAATATTCAACAAAGGTTACAATTTCCCCTTTCGAAAATTTAAACTATAGCAAGATTTTTAAATGTCAAAAGTACAATGTATTTTGGTACTAAATTGATAACAATGAACTATTAAACTGAAAGTATTCATTACCCAGCACACATCCCTCCTCCCCACCCTCCCCCACTCTGTCACATTTAACGACGGTTCTACTGTTAAAATATGCTGTAAGGATCTTTTTTAAAATCGGTTTTCAGAAAGTTGGTTACTTTCAAATCTCCAAGATAAGGGATACTCGGACTGGTAACTATGCAAGAAAGCCAGAAGTAAGTTTTTTTAATTAATTTTTGTTTCTTTCTGTTTTCGTTTTCTATATGTTTTAAAATTTAAAAGACAGAGTGAGTGTATCTTTAAAATGATTACATTGAAAATAGTAACGCAATTTATAGGCTACTGTTATGAAGCTACTCACATTAGTTAGTTAGTTTAAGATTTTAATGTTTAACGCAAATGTTTAAATGCGAATTTTACACGATAAAAAAAAATTAATATGAAAAGTTCTAATATAACTTTTAATAATATAGTTTATAAAATAATATTACAAAACTTAATATTTATAGGCCTATGTTTAAATATTTATATATGACAATTAATTAATTTTTATGAAATGTGATTTTTTTATTTTTTTATTAGAAAAATGTAATCAATAACGATTATTTTAACCAAAAGCATATATATATATATATATATATATATATATACACTCAGTGTCTTTCAAAAATGAAGTCCGATATTGCTATAATAACAGAAATAATAGAGATAAATACAATATAAACTTAATATAAAAAAATGCCTAAAGAATTATTCAACTACACTACAACAACTTAATACATTTTAAACAAACAAAAATAAACGGTGGTTGTCTTGAAGTCGTATATTACATAAATAAAAATATTTATAAGGCACAAAATATATAAAACTAAATATAGTAATTTTCGAAGTTATACGTCCAAGTAACAATAATTGCAATCGTTCTAAATTATAGATTTAGAGTTGTATTAAAAACACTCACACATAATCACATGATAGGCACATTATGATAATCACATGATAGGCACATTATGATAATCACATGATAGGCACATTATGATAATCACATGATAGTCACATGATAGTCACATGATAGTCACATGATAGTCACATGATAGTCACATGATAGGCACATGATAGTCACATTATGATAATCACATGATAGGCACATTATGATAATCACATGATAGGCATATTATGATAATCACATGATAGTCACATGATAGTCACATGATAGTCACATGATAGTCACATGATAGTCACATGATAATCACATGATAGTCACATGATAGTCACATGATATGCACATTATGATAGTCACATTATGATAGGCACATTATGATAAGCACACTATAATAGGCACACTATGATAGTCACATGATAGTCACATGATAGGCACACTATGATAGTCACATGATAGTCACATGATAGTCACATGATAGTCACATGATAGTCACATGATAGTCACATAATAGGCACACTATGATAATCACATGATAGTCACATGATAGTCACATGATAGTCACATGATAGTCACATGATAGTCACATAATAGTCACATGATAATCCCATGATAGGCACACTATGATAGTCACATGATAGTCACATGATAGGCTCACTATACTTCAGTTGCCTTCTATACATTTGTTTAATATGCTAAATGTTTATAAATGCTATAAAACTGTTTCATTGATGTAGATTTCCAAATTCATGTTGTAGTATCTACTTAAATTTATGTTTAGCAGAAAATGAAAGTGACTTAATAATAATATGCATCTATAATACATTTTAATTTACATTTTAAAATATATTTACTAAGGAATCGTCTACACTAATAATTTTGAAGCATAAGTTATCAATATGTTTAGGAGAAGGTTAAACTTTTTTTTAATGTTATTATTTTATGAAGGTTTTATTATGTTATGTTTATTATTATTAGTTGACTTTTAACTTTTTAACTCTATTGTATTAATAACGGGATTAATAATGCTGGCGAAACATAAATACATATTATGTATAGTGAAACATTAATATGTTAATTAAGAATAATTGATTATAACATATATGTCAGATTATATAAAAATGTAATCCTATTTTTGGGATACTTTTTACATATATAAGGAACTTGCGGTATATGATTGTGATAATTATTTATATTTGATTGTACATTCAATGATAAGAATATATTTTTAATCCCCCTATATAAAAATATGTGTCGTGTTCCAAGTGCACTAAGCTGTTCGACCAATGTTCAAAGTTTGGCGCTTCCGAGGCCAGGCTAGGTGACAAGACGATTACCATCTGTTATGGCTCGAGTCTCATCAAATTAAATTGGATCAACTTTGTCGCACCAAATAAAGAAACGGCTCAGGTATGTCTAAGTTACCTTCATTATTATGTTGGGAGGTAGCCTACAATTAATTTTTTATGTAGGCCCATTTGTAGCATTATCTATAAATATAGTATGTAAGAATACTGTTACAATACTCTTATCCATTAATTTATAAATCATCAATCATTAATTAATGTGCATTAATCATGCCCTCATCTGAAAAAATGTCTAAAAATGAAAATTTTTACAAAAAATCCCTTTTGTTTATAAACATTCTAAAAAAGTAATTGCTCTCCCTTCTCGTATTGACGAGTCTGGTAATTTTGTGAAACACATTGAATTATATAGCTTTGATAATAATTGAGCTGTTGATTTTAATTCTTATTGATAATTGCTTTAATTAATAATGAATTATTCATGTAATATATCAGGGGTCCCTTATCAAACTTGCAAATGGTAACACAATGTGAAGTGGGAGCAATTTTATGTCATTCTATTTGGCGTACAAACCTATAAAGACTATTTATTTATACAGGTATTTTGAAAGGGTGTAAAATTAAATACAGTATGAGTCATAAGTAAATACAGGGTGAGTCATTTGTAAATACAGGGTGAGTCATTTGTAAATACAGTGTGAGTCATAAGCAAATACTGAGTGAGTCATAAGTAAATACAGGGTGAGTCATAAGTAAATACAGTGTGAGTCATAAATAAATACAGTGTGAGTCATAAGTAAATACTGAGTGAGTCATAAGTAAATACAGGGTGAGTCATAAGTAAATACAATGTGAGTCATAAGTAAATACAGAGTGAGTCATAAGTAAATACAGTGTGAGTCATAAGTAAATACAGAGTGAGTCATAAGTAAATACAGTGTGAGTCATAAGTAAGCTAAATACTGAGTAAGTCATTTGTAAATACAGTGTGAGTCATAGATAAATACAATGTGAGTCATAAGTAAATACAATGTGAGTCATAAGTAAATACAGAGTGAGTCATAAGTAAATACAATGTGAGCCATAAATAAATACAGTGTGAGTCATAAGTAAATACAGAGTGAGTCATAAGTAAATACAATGTGAACCATAAATAAATACAGTGTGAGTCATTTGTAAATACAGTGTGAGTCATTTGTAAATACAGTGTGAGTCATAAGTAAATGCAGGGTGAGTCATAAGTAACCGTCAAACTTCATAATATAATGTTTTTTATATTAAAATAAGTTTTAAATAGAAATTGTTAATGTATTAGATATCAACAAATTAATTTATAAAATAAAGTTTAGAATGTTAATGGCATAGCAATATTAAAATGTATATGATTATATTATAAATTATAATAAGTCAGAATATGATCTAAATTGAATAGATTCATCTATTAGTCAACTATAACAGTTGGTATGTTGAAAAATCTATAGCGCACTATATTAGACTACAATATCGTTTTTTGTTAAAAGTGATAATATATGTTCATAATTTAAATAATGTGTTAAAATTATTAAAAAAAAATTGTATTCCTGTTTGATGTCACACTTCCTAGAATTATTAAAGAAATTAACTTTATGATTGTTGCGAACAAACTGAAGTTGGTCGTGCCGCGTCTGTCAACTGCAATTTCACTCAATTGGTGGTTCATTAAACATTGTCCAAACAAACTCAATCATTATTTCAATCGTAGATATTTAAGGGAGTTGGATAAATTGCAAGCTAAATACCGTTGCTTGAGTAAATAAGAAACTTGGTAATAAATAAATTATAGTTAAATGTAATATGAAAGTAGAATATTATAAAACAAAGTGTGCTGTTTATGACTAACTTACTTATATGATAAATATATGTAAAAAGTTTATAAATTAATAAATTTAATATATTTTATTATGTAATATAAATGATACTCACTCTCGATAGACCAACTAGCGAATTCTTCACATCCTTAGAAGTGCTACAGGGAGATACCCTTGCACCCTTGACCTGCAATTAATTACTCCATAACCGTAGTCCTCACCACACCTCACAGCCTTGCAACATTCATCAACTATATACATACATCGATGATTCTGGGCATCTTGCCTACCTCCTTAATTGTGATAACACAGTTCCACATTCACGAAGTGACTTCATCCGCCGTCTGCCAAACATTTCAGCGTGCCGTCTGAGACCAATGTTTCACTCGTCCTTCCTGCCAGTTAAGCTCTTCAAAGCTATTAGCGAACCAACTCTACCATATACGCTTAGTCGTGGAGACTATATAACTCTCTAAGATTATATATTATATATTACTCTGGAAAGATAATTTTGACACTACACTTTCCAGACTAATATTTACTTCACTAGACATCAGAAAGCTACTGCCTTTAACGGTGTACTATCATAAGAGCGAATATTAAACTGAGTGAAAATTAAATAAAGGAAAACAAAAATCTTCAAACTGAGCGAAAATAAAATTGAGCGAAAGTTGAAAAGAGCCAAAGCTATTCATCAGAAGTTTAAACTAAGCTAACATTTAATGATTTAACGAAAAATTGAGCGAAATTTAAATTGAGAGAATCAGTAATCAATCAATTATATGGAAATATTTTGAAATGAACGAATTATAACTGCTACTCAGTCTTTAGTATATTTGTTTGTAGGTAACTAAAGCTAACAATTACGATTGTTGAAAAAAGCAGACAATTAAGGATTCTAAGTATTAAAGAATAAACATCTATAGAGTGTCAGAAAAAAACGGGTAATTTTTCTTATACTCGGCCGCATTCAGAGTCAAAGATTGGTTATTGTCAATTTATACTTCGCTCAGTTTACATTTTTATATTAAAACAATTTTTACTTAATTCAAATTTCGCTCAATTAAAAGTTTGCTCAATTCAAAGATTGAAAAAAATATTAGTGTTCCTTTGTTCTTTCGCTCAGTTTATTGTTTGCTAAGTTTATATTTCACTCTTATGAAATGACCTGGCGATTATATCAACCCTTTTGCCACGGGAAAGGAAATCGAACCACGGAACACCGATCGTCTTTTTAAAAAGACAATGATTTCCTTTCTGAAGTGCATCATCTCAATGATCTTGTATTGATACGCATGATCTGACAACTATGCAGTATTTTATTATCTTGACGATTTTTTTATTTTATTGAATTGACTGTTTAATAAAAATTAAAAAAACATATATTGCGAATTAATTACTCAGCTGCGGTCAAAACATTAATATCAAAAATATTCGTATTTATTTTCTACAATATGATCACGATACTGTAATCAAGGATTAAAAGATAGTAGCATTTCAGAAGGACCCGGAGTTCCCCCCTAAAATAACCCATTGGGCCCTTTTACTGATGTGATTTTGAAAAATTGTTGTAATAAATGCCTTTTCCTAAAAGTAAAATGTGCCCTTTTCGCTTCCTTACGCCCCTGGTTAAAACATGAAATTCCATATTTTATGCAAAATATTAAATTTACAAATAAATGCACTATTCGAAACTTAAGAGTAAAAGGAATAAGTATGTGACCTTTTCCTTTCAGTTGAATGTTTTATGTAAAACAATTATTTTTTAAACCATTTAATAAGAATTTGATATGATATCTAATTCAGGAGTGGACGAATGAACTGTTCAACTACAGCCAAAACATGCACAAGGACTTTCCCAGTCGATTGACTCAGTTGACTAACATGTGGACCGAAATATCCCACTCAAGGGAAGACACAGGAGACATCAAAATAAAAACGTAAGACAAGGGCATTGCAGACGGATAATTTCTAGCTATTAGCATGTTATAAATGTCTAGAATAGTGTGATACACATTTGATTAAATATAAGTAAGTAAGTGATGACAAATTCTTATTAGAATTTAGCATGTTAGAAGGTAAAAAGTTAACATTTGTTGTTTCCAAATACGTTGTTTCTTATAGTCTAATTTATAATTACAATATTTCATTTTTCTTTTGGTATTAACCAATCGATATTATTTGTGCTGCGCTTACTCCGTATATACCTCACTTTATTTGTACTTATATTCTGTGTAATGTTTGTTCTACACTTCATTTGTTATTCGAAAATTCTCAGTATAAGGTCAGATAGTTGTGTAACCTTTGTATCGTCACTCAAGGAATCTCTAAATATCGTTTTATGTAATTGATGCATTGCAATTAATCGAAACCCTTTATCATATTGTTATGACTATAATAGCATATCTGTAAATTATATTGACCGCATTTGATTTTAATAAAAAAGAATCTATACAGATTAATCTTTTTAATATTTACTTCTGTTCATATTTAATGATAGTCTGATTTCATTTTGTGCTTAAAATAAGTGAACACTTGAAAATGTTAACTGTTCACACAGTATACCAATATGTTAATGCTAACATTAATCCTAACAAAAACCTGTACTTGTACTGTTCAATTTTAGAGTGTATTGCCCTAGTTTGTAATGTGTTTATTATTCATTATTCATTCGTTAAGTTATTTCAATCATAGTAAGTTCGTTATAATATTGTCAATGTTTTGTATTAGTTAATATTTACACTTTAACACCGGTATGGCGTCTAGTGTATAGTAGCTGCCTTGTTTATTTAGAGTCAAAATATTTGTTCATCACTTTAAGTTCAATTAATTTAGTAAAATAATTTTTCCCATGACCTGAATGATAATATGAAAATATTATTGAAATTGCTTAATTTAAAGAGAGCTAAATTTTTATAGAAAATGGCTTACTATTTAGTATTAAAATAAACATCTTAAAGTGATTTTTATGACAAAAAATTAAATTAGAAAGTAATTTAAACCATTCTTTTATTTTATAAAACATGTTACTTATTAAAACGACGAAGATTTTTCCTCTGCCACATCATGATAATATACTTAATTTATATAATTTTTGTTACATTTTCTTAGAATTCGCCGTTTCTTTTCGAAAGATAAGGATCAAAAGGATCGAATTAAAAAAGCCTTGAAGGATGTCGGACTTCCAATTGAAAAAGTAAGAAATATGTTATACATTTATATGTAGAATTGTAAATATATATATGTAGTGCTTCACATGAATAGTACCTACATAATTGTATTATACAAAGCTAGTATAGCATATACATAGTATACTTCTTACAGTATAAACACATAATTATTTTAATTTTAAATTAGTATCTTTAAATCTTCAAATTTTCAAAAATAGATTATATTCTTATTTTTTGGCATTCTTTCATTCCTATCATTCCAGAATGTCTGGCTTATCAACAATTTTTGTTGTTTATACACATATAAGGGGCGTTTTTTACTTTTATTTTTACTATATCAGCCCATTTATATAAAAACCAAACTATATATGAACCTGGGGAAAGAAGTACTTAGCTATATATATACTATATATATAACTTCTTCCATTGTTATTCTTGTTAATCCGATCTAATTTAACAAAAACTGCTTTGCATTCCATTACATCTACATGCACGGCATTGCATTCCATTACATCTACATGAACGGCATTGCATTCCATTACATCTACATGAACGGCATTACATTCCATGACATCTACATGAACGGCATTGCATTCCATTACATCTACATGCACGGCATTACATTCCATTACATCTACATGAACGGAATTGCATTCCATTACATCTACATGAACGGAATTGCATTCCATTACAGTTCAACTTCCACACCTCCACTTCCACATCTACATGCATGAACATATAATTAACTTTTACAAATAGTCTAATCGACACGACTTTCACAAATAGAAATTCAATTATAAAAATTCATTTAATTGTTTTGCATAATTTGAAATTTAGTTTTCAAAATTTAATTATTTTCAGTCTAACTTTTTAAGGAGTTACAAGTATATTGCAACAAATATTTTGTAAATCACATTTATGTTGTCAAAATTAATTTTAACAGTTCCAGTTTATATCAGTATAATTTTTCGCGTCGGGCAGATCACGTAACATCGTAATTCAATATTTATAGTTTTTTAATGTAAAATGATTAGTTTACAGTATTTCAATAATTAATTTATGGATGTTTCTGAAGTTCCCTTCTTAATTAAATTGTCATTTTTAGGTAAACATATTTATAATATAAATTCCGGTGAATTCGAATTTGAATTTATTACT
>JAUZND010040112.1:21461-44428 GCA_034780555.1 Coelogynopora nodosa
AAGATCATCACTAAGATCATCACTAAGATCATCACTAAGATCATCACTAAGATCATCACTAAGATCATCACTAAGATCATCACTAAGATTTTCATCGAGATCATAACTAAGATTTTCACTAAGATTTTCACTGATCATCACTAAATCGTCACTAAGATCATTACTAAGATCCTCACTAATATTTTCACTAATATTTTCACTAAAATTTCACGAAATTGTTAAGGTTCCAGCATTTTCCCAAAGTTGAGGGGTGGCCTGATGTACAAGGGCGCTTCTAACTCATTGTAGCATTTTATACCATGGGCATTTTTCTTTTCTTAATCAGATTCATGGCAACATTAATACTTTTTATTCAGTATAAAGTGTTAAAGATATTGTCTATATATTAAAGATTATATATCTATTATATTTAGAATATATATTATTATATTACAAAATATTGCAATCATTTCAAGAGAATTAACCTCCCCTAAATAGCCTACTAAAATAACACCCCTGGAAACAATCCCATCAATAATGTAATGGGATCCTGTCATCCTGGATCCATGCAAACAGCTCGAGTGTAATTTGAAATTATTTTACAGATTATTTTACTAGTAGGAAAGTGTGATTTTTCGAAACCTCGAATTCGCAAACAGGTATATTATGTAATATGTATAATTCTTATGTTTATGCATATGTATATAATAATATATGCTTTATAAAAAGCCATAAATAGTGGTACAGGGTTATTATACATATTATTTTAACTGTAAAATTTAAAAATGTTATAGTTTTGCATACATATTCATAAAAACTGATATATAATTGAATGCCTATTATGTAGATTTATTAAGTTTGGAATATTTTGATTTCCAGAAATTTTACTTAATTGAAAACCTTTTACTTTAATTTATTTGCTGGCAATGAAAACCTTTTAAATTAACATATTTAATTGCAGTTTAGCTCTCTGAATACATTTGTTCTTAGTTGATTAATAGTACATATGCTTTTGCTTTTATTGATCAATAGCCTACCTAGAAATCCGAAAATATTGATCTGTAATTAGAAGAAATTATATTTGGTATAAATACAGCTAAATATTTAGATAATAAACTTAAATAAACTCACTTCAAATTATGTATTTGTCGCTTAATTAGCTATAATTTATTTAAACAATTATGTATTTATTTGAAATGTATTATACGTGACATACATATAAAATATGTAATTTTAGAAATAATGCTAGGGACTTTTTTTTATAAACTTCTACCAATATATATTTCTGGTATAAAATCGCCGACATCATCTTCGTTTGATCAGTGTGAATTGAGTACAATTTTTGTTACAAAAACAATATACAAACATTATACAAAATATATAAATGTTCCATAAATTAGATTTTACAAATCAAAAAGAAAATTTATTCAAAAATGTCCTAAGTTCATTATATGTATTTAATTTCAATATACTTAGTAAATGTTTTGGTAATATTTTACAATATTTTCTATTATTATTATATTTATTATTATTAATATTCTATTCTGTTATGTTTGTTTAAAAGGAAATGTAACTAGAATAACATTGTACAATGTATATTAGTAGTCAAATGAGTTATGGATGATAAGCGTTGATAAGTGTTAAGTTATTTACCATCTTTTCGAAGGCTTTCTCCATTTTGTCAGGTGTGAATGAATAATAACAATCAATTTTTCGGCCAAAAAGAACTCTATATTGATGTAGGTGTAAGCCATGCATGTAGTAAATTAATAATTAACTCTCTTTTTACGATATTTGAACAACATTTTTAACTAATCAGCCTAAACAAATGCTGTGAGAGATAACTTTCTTTATTTGTTTTATTGAGTTTATTTTTAATAAAATAATGCAGTATTCTCTGAAATATTTTTAGGGATCAGAAGAACATAACTATAATATTATAATTATTAATGTGATATAATATAGTATAATATTTTATCTAACATTAAATTAATGTTACCCATTTAAATTCTATATATTTATTCCTATGTACATAACACTGTTAAATTGTAGTTTAATCCATCCTATGTATCTATCAAGTGCAGCAAATAAAACAACTAACTATTAAATTGAAAACTATCAAATTTATACTATTCTACACTATAATACTGGATCGGTTTGCTTTATTCTTAGTAACTTTATTTATTGTATAACCAACAATTAATAGACAGTAACTCCTCAACTGCGAACAAATGCACTCATATACTATTATATGTATAGGTTTATAGTATACTAGTAACCCCCTCTACCAACATATATTATTCTGTTTACTTAGCAATTATTATTATTTTGGTAACTCGTAAGAAAAAAATAAAAAAATATACACACAAATAATTTTTAATTTGTACAGATAATATAAAGATGCTAAATCATATGTTTTGTATACAGGTATTAGTTAGTAGACATGGATTAGAGATTAACGGATTAAGTAGACATAGTACAACAGTTGTTGCAATAAATGTAATGATATTAATATAATTTTTGTAATCATATTATAAAAGTATAATAAATTACACTTTCGTGATTCTAAATTATAATATTTCAATACATTTCGACATTTGTATATATACACAATAAATGAATTTAAATTAATTACATGTGTTTTTCTTTCAGAAATCTTCCATCAGCCACAAGAAATTTTCCTTTGAACTTTTTCTCAAGTTGTATGATAGTCTTGTAGGTCACAAGGAAATTGATAGAGTATTAGAAAAAATGTGAGTTCTCAACTAATCTTCTTTGTTAATTTTTTAGTTTAGAATTATTATTGCTTAATGACATTTGATAACTGTATTCCTATAGTTGAGATATTAATTATCTTAAATTAGTTTGCTATATAGTAGAACAGTTAATGTGATATGGTCATGATAATAAAAATTCTTCTAAACATTGGTCACGTGTTTATGACGTCACGTGTTATGTAGCCTATATGACGTCAGAGCGTTTATGATGTCGTCGCATGTCTAAAAATAAATTTAAACTAAAAATATTCATTTATTGAAATCTGATTATGAAGTCTGGCGGGAACAAATACTTTTATTATTACAAAAAATTGTTTATTACATTTGCTTAAAATTTAGAAAAACAATTTTCATTGCAAACATATGTTTTTATTAATTTTTATAAAAAAATAAAGTGTGTTTTGTTTTAATCATATATTAATATTTATGACATCCTCTGGTTATACCTCACATACAGACACAATTTTACAAAATTCGCTACAAAGTATTTCATATTTCAAGATATGGATGGATAGTATTATTGTTTTTCTTAAAATAAATATAACAGAAATGATTATAATAAGGGATATCTCTCATTTTTATTTTGTTGTTACATAACTCCTCATTGTTTATTGTCTCTCTAAAATTGTATTATTTAAATTCACTGTTACTCTATACATATGTTAATCAATCTTATATTGTCTAATTACTAATACTGAATTCTATACCTTTAGCTCATCTTTATTAATTCTCCCTTTTATTTAAAATTTCGTTCTCGTGTAGACTCCATTTCCTCTATAATTAATTTTAAAAATCTTATTTTTATTGTCTTTTTCCCGTTTTCCACTAACTCTAATCTGTTTTTCTAATCTTTATACACTATAAACAAAGTCATATATTTATTATTTTGTTCTCTACTGTCTCCGAAATATATGTATATATCAATCTTTTATTATCTACTTCTCTTTTATTTTTCTCTCTTATTTTATTTGTCTTCTCACATACGCTTGTATACTCTCTCATAATCTATCTCATTCTCTCAGCGTCTCAACTTTATATCTCTCTCTCTTTCGATCTAGTGAACACAGTGGTGACCACCTCACAGAAGAAAACTTCCTCAATTTTCTCAACAAGTTTCAGCAAGATACAAGATTTGGGGATAAACCATTTGAAATAGAGACTGTACACCAACTGATTACAAAATTCGAACCTTCAAAGGAGCGTGTAGAAAAGCGTAAGTTACACACGATAAGTCGATATACATATTTTTAATTTTTTTTATAGGTTTTATTTTTAATTTAAGTGACACACGCAGAAAGTTACAGGAATATTGTTCTCGCAATACGAATCCATTATAGGAGTTGCAAACACTTGATTAACACCAGTTGTTAGCCAGGAACGGGAGAGTTCGCTAGCGGGCTCGAACCTGTTCCCAGACAGCACCCTCGGCATTCCCATTCCCATTCCCAATAGTACATGAAAAAATGGAATAAATTTGATTTAAACTAAGAATTAAAAATACAATTCTCTTATAATTTAAAGAAAAGGAAAGGGTACAGAGAGAACTCAACTTAAAAAAATTAAACAGTATTAAATCGGTTTTCAATAAAGGTTAATAAACATTAATAAAATGAAGTAATCTTTTTATAAGCCTTTATTTAATATAGTAAATTAATTAAAACGATATTTAAAAATTATTAACCATGTGGAATAGTTAATCAAATTCGATAAAATATTGGTAATGATCTTTGATCTAAATAATCTAAACGTATAAGCATACGTAAATATATATATATACACTGTATACTTGTTTATTAATGTTTAAATAAGGTAAATTGTTTTTCAAAAAGTCATTATTATTATAATTATATTTCAGAACAATATTATTTTTATATTTGTTATATCTGTGCATGATAGATTAATAGTTTTTCCCTTTATTTTCCTAATTCCCTTTGAATTTTAGAATGATCCATATGACAAAAAAGCAATTAACTAGAAAAATTATTCTAAATATGCATAGATTGTTTCTGCAACTATTTTGAATTTATTATATTTTAGTTGGTAGTTTGTAAAATAAAGAATATATCTAGACACCCACTTTGTTGTTCTTATTTTCACAGATATTAAAACTTGTCAAATCAATTACTTAATTATTCTAATTGATTATCTTCAATTAATAACGCTTTTCATCGTATAATACATAAATCACTTCATTCGTATAGACAATAATGTGCTGTACACTTATACATAACCTTTATTATAACCGATTCGGTAAACGGTCAAGTAAGCTGTGATCAATTAGCAATTAAGGGTGTAATTGGGGTCATCGGTATCAAATAGATTAGTGTTATATTGTTGAGAAATGTTTCCATATGAAAACTTTTTTGGGTCAGACACACAACAAAGGAATAACAGAAATACAAAAGTTTATATTAAGGAAATATAAGAATGCATCTAATATTTTCAATGCATAAGCTATAATCGTCTTATATAAGTAAATTGCTTATTTCAAGTATAATAAGTAATGCCTGGTCTTGGTATGCAACCGCAATCAAAATTGGTTCGGGAACAGGTCGGCGGTTAGATTTGTAGATAATTAATCTTTAGTATTACTAATGATTTTAGTTTTGTAAATTGTTTACAAATTCTGCTGTAGTGGCTGTATGTCTAAGATTTGTTCCAATTATTGACATTTATAACATTCCTCAGGTACGAAAAGTTGGTAGAGTTCTTCAGAGTGTTATTCAATGGAATAATATGCCGCTTTATATGATATAATATATTTATAATATTACCTGATACGTGGTATGTGTTATATTATACGATATATAATGATATATCATGTTATATACAACAGTATATTGTTTCTTTGTATAACACTCTATATATATACAATCAATAGAATATAGTAAACTATGTGATTCTGTTATTGTTTTATATTGTATGATAAGCAAGGCAACGAAAAACATTCGAATAAATACTATTTGTATATTACATTGTTAAAAAAGGCATGGGAATATTTTTACCGGCTTGTCAGAAAATATCATGACTTGCGAGTCTCTTAAAGCTAAATGATCCTTGTTCCCATGTCTGTTACTAGGCATGTGAATTAGACAACGTTTTTAATATGCTCGCCAGCCAACACAAACAAATTGTGATAGCATTTGTGCATGCTGGTTGACTCAGTTGATACAAATATATAATAATATAAATATAAAAATATAAAAATAAGCTGTATATTTTAAATAAAATATCAACCTATTAAAAATGCCGTTTCTTTTTTAAAATGTTATTGAATTTATTTCTGACGTTTCCAAGTGGTGTGTTCCTGTGTTTACAATAATAAGAATAGTGACATTTAATATTTTAATAACTATTCGCTTATTAGGTGCACATAAACTCTTAGTGAATATGGACCTTATAATGTACTAAATATGTACTATACATAATATAGCACAACATGTACTACCTTTCAGTACATGGGATTTTTCTAAATTGCTGTTTTATTCGGATACGATCACATAATTATTTAATTATAATACTACTAAATCATTTGTGATATCACTTCACATTCTATATTAAAAAATGGTATTATAAGTATTTTTTCAATATTTATTAAATATGTGTACTATTTTATGTAGGCTACTATTTATGTAATAAATATGTTCTATTTATTTTTTAATATTAATCTAGTGTAATTGGTTTATTTTTTAAAATATTTATAAAAATGCACTAAAGACATTTGTTAAACTAGTTTTATTTCAATATATTTTTTAGTGTTAATTATCAAATTTTTTCAAATGCATGAATTTATGTTTTTATTTATTCCCATCGCAAGTAGACTATTTAAGTAGTGTGAAACAGTTTCATTGTATTTACTAAATAACAATTTAGTTTCAAAGCAATCCTTGAAAATCTATTTATTATTTTGTTTAATAATTATTGTAATTTTTTTATATTTATAACAAAATTATCATTCCTATTATTTATTGTACGATCAATTTATTAATATGCAAATCAGAAGACAAGTATTATGTATTTATCGTCCTAATTTTCATAAGGAGTTCATATTTGACTGAGGAACATCTTCACAAGATTAAAATTGTACTTTAGTGGTTTTTGTATAATAGCCATTATGCTAACCAATAATAACAACTGATCCTGTGATATAGCACCACCGCTTGAGTTGGATGCTTACCACAAGACCGGTGGAATTGCGTATCAGCAGATTCAATGCCATTACCAGGAAATAGTCTTTTCTTCCTAATCATAGATGGGAAAATATTTTAAAAATTGTAAGTTTTTCCATTAAACGAATAGGTAATACAATTACACATGTAATACTCTATCGCTTCTTTTAGTAGTATATTTTTAATAACAAATATACATTTAGCACATTTCATTTTATAACAAATAGTACATTTATGTTCTAAAAACTGTATTTGTCTAGAACATTTAGTACAAGTGTAGAGCATTTTTAGTACATATTCGCTATGAGTGTACAGTCAATCCAGCTAAATAGAAAAAAATTAACCAATATTATGATATCCAACAACTTATAAATACAAAAAATTAATTTAAAAGTAAAATTTAAACTTTTTTGAACGCCTTATTCAAAGTAATCACTTACAAGAACGTTTTAAATAACAATAGTACATCATTAAAAATTTTAATAATTATTTTTAATAAAAAATTTAAATATTTATTTATATTTTTATTAATATTTTAACATTTATGTTCTAAAAATATTCCGCTATAAATGTCGCTAAGATATTTCTATGCAAAATAATATAGAACAGAAAAAAATAGAAAACATTACTTCTGCATGTGTTGGACATTATCTGACTTATCTAATTGGTGCCGGATATTTAAATTTATTTATTCAATTATTTTACATAATAAAACAATGACACAGCATTAATGTCGAGCTCTGTAAAATTCTAATATTTAAAGCAGAAAGGTTGCGCCACCCATAAAAAAACCTTTTATCTGCACTTAATCTGCTTCAACTTAAAACATAGCAAGTCAGGTTTAACGGCATACATAAAATAATATGACTTTCCTCGTAAGTCAGATTAGAACTCGGGTCATTGGCGTGACGATCGAGCACGTTACAACTACCCCTTGATATATGTTTAAATAGTGTGTACATAATAGTTGAATCCATTGGTGCCTTTTAGATCAACTCTCACTTGAAGGTCTCAGTCGGTACCTCATGGCGGATGAACACCACTATTTGTCGGAAGTGGTCTTCGGTTTGAATCAATCGATGAGCCAACCAATCAACCACTACTTTATCAATTCATCTCACAACACTTATTTGGCAGGTCTGCGTGGAGCCTGTTGTACTTATATCATTTAAGCCTAAGATGTTTCGACTGTATGTAACAATCAAGTTTGTAACTTAAATCCGGAGGAAAAAGCGGAGGACAAATCTGAAGAAAATCTATTTTTCAAGGTCGTCAATGCAAAATTATTTAAAATAAACAAAATATAGTAGATTCTAAAATAATCAAATGAATTAATGAAAACGAATTTAGGGATTTTAGAATATCGATAAAAATGGTCAAAATACGTATACATTTAAATTAATTCTGAAATATACAAATAAAGGAATTATAGCTAATTTTAAGTAATTATTACAATTTTTTAATTGAAATTGTTTGTTGATCTTTGTTAATTGTTTTAATGCCGACCTTAAAAACTAGTTATTTATTCCTCTGATTTTTTCGACGGATTTTCCCCCCGCATTTTCCTCCGCATTTAAGTGACAACCAAGAAATCAATCGACCAATAAAAAGTATAGTATATATATATATATTTATAGGTACAACATTTTTAATTGTCGACATTATAAGGCGGTAAAGACCGATCACTATCGATTTTGGAATATTTATTCTAAATAGCATATTTATAGAATATTATTACTAACAAAAAAATGTAACTATACCAAATCCTGATTTTTTAATTGTATACTTATCAATTTTTGTAATATTATTCGTATTTCCCGTAAAAATAAATTTAAATAAATTTTACTAAATTTAATTAAGTAGACATACTACTAAAATCCTTTATTTTATAATATAAAAAATACATATATAAATATGTAGGAGAATTATTCATTAAAATTATTCTAATGTTCATTTGGTATTCTAAACTACTTAAACGATTTAATCAAATAATGATCATATATATTTAATATAATAAAGATATTATATGCAACTTTTTTTTAATGTTATCGATAATTTATTGGGCGTTAATTATTATCTGCGTGAGTAATGTAGATGGGTTATCTATTAACACTCTAGACCTATTTAAATAATGACGATATACGTATAATTAAAATTTAATATTAAAAAAATTAAATATAATTATAATATATAAAATTTTATATTATAGTATATTATATTAGTATATTATAGTAGTATATTATAGTATATTATAGTAGTATATTATAGTATATTATAGTAGTATATTATAGTATATTATAATATAGCACACACAACAATACTTTTCTGATACTTTTTATGCTTTAATAATTTACGCATCATAATAATCATAACATCAAATGTTTCATTTCGATTAGGTAATCAATTAGCTGGAAGCAGTTCAGCGGAGATGTACAGACAGGTACTCCTCACCGGATGCCGATGTGTTGAACTAGATTGCTGGGATGATGATGATGAGCCCATGATCACGCATGGCTTCACGTTGGTTTCGGACACTAAGTTCAGTGTAAGACAAAGCAAGAATCAACTTTATATGGCCTGTATTTAGGTTAATGTTCAGATAAAAATGTAATGAAAAATCTCATCGTGGGCAATCTCATGAACAATTTCACAGTTTAGCCAATAAATTCCGTTGGAAATATCATTACACTTTTTTAAACATCCCTTTTTCGCTACATTTTGGGTCGAGAAACTATTTTTTCCACATTTCAATGTTTAAAAATGGTACGTTTGATAGTTTTGCATGAAGTACCAGATGGTCGTTAAAATTATCATTATGATGGCCAACTACCAATATATTGTAATATCTCAAAATATGCATAACACTTGTATTGAATATAACATGATGACGGCGTGGACATTATAAAGATCTAACTGGATCAAAAGACAATCATTTGGCCATTTAATCTGTTTCTGATAGTTATAAACATAGCCCTAAATAATGTCATAAATTAAAAAAAAATTGTAAGAGTCATTTGATGAAAATACAGACTATTTTCACATTTGAATAATTGTATTAATTGTTAACGAACGCATTTTTTTTCCAGATTAGAAAGTTTTTTGTTTGTTTGTATAATGCATGTTTAAAGTTGTATAGAAATATGACAAGTATATAAAATCACATTTGTCTGTGCATGATTAAACATTAAGTAACGTTTAGACAATACATGTTAAATAATATTAATTAACAAATATATGTAAAGTGTTAACGTTGAAATGTAAAACAGTTCAACATATATAAATAAATATCGATCTAAATATTCTATGTCGACATCATGATAACGTTGAGTCATTATTTTGATAACTTTCTCAAAAGCAAAGTTCGACCTCTGGCGAACACAATGCAGTGTGGTCCGTTCCACATCTTGTTTTACAACTGAATCGTATTTGTACTGCTGCATTTTCAAAATTAGGTGCTGGTATACCAACGTTGGTTTAACCATGTGGAATATCCACGTGGGCCCTTAGAAAATATTGATAAAGAGTTACAAGTGTGAGATTGGCGAACGACATAGATGGCCTATCTTCCTTATTGTTTAGCCAATATCAGTTTAAATACTTTAATATATCAGAAAATTTAATCGGTGAAGTTTTTAGAAAAGACTTCAGTCTGGTTTTCGGATTTTCATAAATGTCAACCAAATCGATCGATAGTTTTACAAATAGCATTTGAGTGACTGGATTAGCCTAGCATTTTTCCTATATGAAAATGTCGGATATATAGTGAATTTTAATTTGTTAATTCTATAAATCACGTTCAAGCTAAGTTATTGCAGGGAAATCTTTGATGAAGGCTATATATGTGGGACGTTAGAACATCCATGCTAGATGATTGAATATTCAAGATTTAGTTTTTCATAGTTGTAATCCATGAAATAAAATGCTAGAGTTTTCTTCTTTTTGGTTACATCTAATTAAATATCTTACATAACTATATATCTTACATCTAACTATAGTAGCATTGGTTGATTATGTGATTCAAAGCTGAAATTTTAAACAAAAGCCATTATTTATTGTTTCTTATTTGTTTCAGCTATCGTACAAAAATATATATTTTGTTAATTGTCATTTGTTTCCTGTTAATGATAAAAGTTGAAAATTTTTGAGCTTGCTCATGTCAGTTTCATCATTATTGATCTTCATTGTAAATGTTGCTTCGTTTGCTTAGTGTTTCGATCGAGTGTCATTTATTTCCAATCGAATCATTTTCGGATTGATCAATATAAGTTAAACAGAATCGCATTTTGAATAAGCATTTTGTAGAGGAATATTTTTCGGCAAAGAAAAAATCGCTCAATTTCACTCAGCCATGGTGTTCTCACATTAGCTACATATTCCATTCACTGACATGGGATTAATAATAATTGGTTAGGAAGGAGGATATTAAAACACTATTTTCGGAACGTCGAGATCTCCATGCGAATCAAAGAGAGTTTTAGGCCTCGTCTACTCCTGTAAAAATCTAGAGTACTTTCGATGACAATCAACTCAACTCTCCTTGTATTAATAAAAAGTGTTGTCTTATAACAGAATTTAAAGTTAATCCTATACTATGCCACCGATTAGCTTCCGAATACGACCCACTTGCTCCAATGCATGGTCCGTGACAAACGATGTAAGTGGAACAGCTGACTTTCGATGACAATCAACTCAACTCTCCTTGTATTAATAAAAATTGTTGTCTTATAACGGAATTGAAAGTTAATCCTATACTATGCCACCGATTAGCTTCCGAATTCGACCCACTTGCTCCAATGCATGATCTTGATTTTGCAAGATTTTGAAGATGGACCGAACGAATATACATTATCATATCTTGATCCGTAAAAACATATTTTAGGCAGAACTGCGCGAGCGGACTCGTAATATTGTGTCTGTTCATGCTCGTTTATAACGTGTTTCCAGTTTAGCGTATCGATTTTTAAGATGCATCAACTTAAGAAAAAATATATATAGTGTTAAACAATAATCGATATTGTTTCTATCCATGAATTTCAACAATCAAATTGATTATCTTAAAAATTAAATCAATGTATTTTATATATATTACATATACCAGAAAAAAGACACTCTAACAAGGATATCATGGCAATTTTAAACAAAATTAGAATTCATCAGATTAGATATAAACTATGGTTAAAATAGTAGTATGCTCTTAAATTAATACATGAATTTATTTTGATTAAAAATGACTGAAATTATAAATATATAAGTATATTATATTGGACGTCATAAGTATGTGGCTGCATTTCTATGAACTAATAAAATTATATTTTCAGGATGTTATTGATGCAATTATTGAATCCGCTTTCAAGTCGAGCGAATATCCTGTCATCTTGTCGTTTGAGAACCACTGCACGTATGTACCGACTGATCGCTTTATTGGGTTTATTTTTCGCGCGAAATAATCCAAAATGGTTACCACCCGACTAATATGGGCGTTTGTGAGTTTCTAATGGAAAAGTAAAGAACCATTTTTAATGACTAAAAACCACTCCTCTCATACTACTAGAGGTGCTTGTGAAAGGATTCATATGTGAGATTAGAACTTGGTACTTTCCACTTCCTTCTGAATGTAATATAATGTCAATTGGTAGTTTGTTAAATCGTTATGAACTATGTATAATTCATTTCCAATATGTTTGTGAAATTGTGTAAATATTGTTAGCAAAATTCCCACAACTTACTAATATTATATCAAAAATGTATTTAATTAAACATAACCTTATTAATATTTCTGAGAGTATGTACTAGATTGTATCCAATTTTTACTGCATCTATAGTTTGTGCAATGTATGAAAACGGAACGTAATTACTTAATAATTGAAAAAATGTCAAAACATGTAGTCTTTATTTAAAATTACAATTAAATAATTTGAGGAAATATTTCAAATAGATTTTCGTCTTTTAAAATGTTGTTTATTGAATGTGATACTTCACGGACTAAAACTCACCAGCGCGTACATTATGAGGGGCGTGTACAGGTGTACAGGGGGGGGGGGGGGTTAAGAAAAGAATTTATATAGAAATTGAAAATTTAGATTTATCCATCGCTATCAATTTCTTGCGTGTACGTGTTAATTTTATTTTAAAAGTGTGTAATTAACATTATTTAAACAATTTACATTATTAAATTTAGTTAATATGTAATATATAATGCTTTGTATATGTCTACTTATACAACGTATTATTTAACATATTGACTTTGTTTTATTAATATTATTTTACGATCTTGTGCAGTGCATCTTTTCTACACTTTTTACATTGTTTTATATTCTTTTGATAATATTTAAATATTGTAAAAGTAATAATTATATATTTTTATATTTTAGCAAAGAAAACATAGGCAAGATGGTCAAAATACTGAGGGACAAACTGGGAGATTCAATTCTCTCGTCTCCGCTGAGTTCATATCCTGTAATTATTGATTAACGATTGAATCTTATTGATTGATTGATTTCGAAGATATTGCAGACTAGTGTAACATCTGAACAAATAAGAAACGCATTTTAATTGAATAGTAACTAAAATATTTATTACCACTGAAAGTGGTTTTTATTTTGGTTCCAAAATTTAGATGATGTATAAATATATGATAAATTATATAATACTATTAACACTATATTATGTACTGTCATGAAAATAATATATTGTTTTGTTTTGTTTTGTTACCTAAAAAAACTTAAAATAATACTATATTATATTAATAATGCACCTAAAGACAAAATGCGATAAAGTGCATTTAGATAAATTAACTGTTGGAAATATATCACATTAATGAGAAAAGGCTTAAAATATATTTGTAATATTTGAAAAAAAATTTTTTTGGAAAACACCACGTGACTCAAAAATGCTACATCAATAATTGTATTACCATACTAAAGAATCGCAATAAATTTTCGTTCGTTAATCTTTAGCGCGCGTTAATAGCTTTTACTCCCTTATTATACGGAGTATTCATTAAATATATATTTATTTATATTCAATGCGTATTAATACAATGCCTTGAAGGTTTTTTTTAACTTGTCATATATTATATTCCTATGATTATTATTATTTTTATACAATTTTTTAATTAAAAAAAAATAAACAAACTGTTGAATATAAATGTTTTTAGATGATATAAATAATTTATATAAACAAAACGAACAATTTTCAAAAGATTACAAAAGTATAAGGTAAATGTATTTTTAGAAATAGATGAACAAATGTTACACGTTAAATATATTTAATTATATTATAGTTCACGTAAAATGTAATGAAATACACTAAAAAACTATTTTTTAAATAAATTCAATTTAAATAATATTTAATTATATTATAGTTCACGTAAAATGTAATGAAATACACTAAAAAACAATTTTTTAAATAAATTCAATTTAAATATATTTAATTAATTTAATTAAGTTAACGAAATAGTCCACCAATGGAACTAAATGTAATTCTAAATATTTTATCATTGAATTAATTTTTAATTATATCCTATATGATAATTATTCGTTAACTAATGTACGGTAAATATGTATTTATTAATCATCTTGACCTTTATTATATCATATAGTATGAATTATGTCAAATAATTTAGTGTAGGGACTTCAACTTTATCTTTAATCAATGGGTGAGATCACAAATCGTTTTAAAACTTGTATAACGACTAATAAAATTAATTAATCATTATTTAAGATTATAGTTGTGTCCTCGTGAAATTAGTTTAGCTTGAGATGCATTTTAAGAGAAAAAAGTTTTAGTAAAAGTTTTAATCGTTTCTAGTTTTAATTTTCTATATATATACTCTTCCGTGGTCATTATAGAGATCGGTTGAATGAAAGAAATCAATATTTATTTCATTAAGTAAAATAGATTCAGTTTCTACCGTTCTATGCTCATATACACATACATTTCAGATTCTTTATAATTGTTGTAATCCAAGATATTTTACATAATATAAATACTAATTCCACAAGCAATGTCAAAACATGTCCCATTTTAAAAAACGTTAAAATTATTATTTTTTAATTACTGTGACTCCATATATTTTTAATCTTTGTGGCTCTATACATTTTAAATCTTTGTGACTCTATACATTTTTAATCTTTGTGACTCTATACATTTTTAATCTTTGTGACTCTATATATTTTTAATCTTTGTGACTCCATATATTTTTAATCTTTGTGGTTCCATACATTTTTAATCTTTGTGACTCTATACATTTTTAATCTTTGTGACTCTATACATTTTTAATCTTTGTGGCTCCATACATTTTTAATCTTTGTGGCTCCATATATTTTAAATCTTTGTGACTCCATACATTTTTAATCTTTGTGACTCCATATATTTTTAATCTTTGTGACTCAATACATTTTTAAACTTTGTGACTCCATATATTTTTAATCTTTGTGGCTCCATATATTTTAAATCTTTGTGACTCTATACATTTTTAATCTTTGTGACTCCATATATTTTTAATCTTTGTGACACCATATATTTTAAATCTTTGTGACTCCATATATTTTAAATCTTTGTGACTCTATACATTTTTAATCTTTGTGACTCCATATATTTTTAATCTTTGTGACTCTATACATTTTTAATCTTTGTGACTCCATAGATTTTTAATCTTTGTGACTTTATACATTTTTAATCTTTGTGACTCTATACATTTTTAATCTTTGTGACTCCATATATTTTTAAACTTTGTGACTCTATACATTTTTAATCTTTGTGACTCCATATATTTTTAATCTTTGTGACTTCATATATTTTTAATCTTTGTGACTCCATATATTTTTAATCTTTGTGACTCAATATATTTTTAAACTTTGTGACTCCATATATTTTTAATCTTTGTGGCTCTATATATTTTAGCTGGAACCAGGACGCCCTCTTCCAAGTCCTGCAATGCTCACACGAAAGTTCCTAATCAAAAACAAAAAGTTGCCACTGAAAATTGAAGGTGACGATTAATTATAATAAAGTGAACATTTTCAAGTTCGGACATAAATGACAGTAATTTGCTTTACAAAATTAGTTATTTCTTTTTCCAAAACATATATAAATAATATCTAATTTAAATTGAAATTTTATATATTTTAATTCTTTTTTATTTTTTGAAAATATTTAAAATATTTAATTTTACTTTAAAAAATATCTTATATGTATTGTTAAACTAAAACCATATATGTATATACATGTTACCTAGATCATATAACAAGTTTTCATAACTTTTTTTTCATACTTTTACTGAACTTCAGACAAAATTATTTCTTCCCTATAAAACAACCACCTTTATTAACGAATAATTTTATCAATGTTTTACAGTATATTTTGTAATTTGTATGTTAACTTTTTATTGAAACAGTCAATAATAAAATTGCAGAATACAATTTTTTAAAATTTAATTTATTTATTTTAGAATTATTTATTGGAATATTTATGCTCTACACTTTGGTTTATACTTTTGAATTTGCTCTTTTTAGAGTAAAAATGCAGAAATATTTTATATTGGCAATATAATTATTCATAGCATTCTCTTTTAATGTATTGTGTTGATAAAAACAAATAGGTTGAAAACACTCTAAACTTGAAAAAAAAAATTACATATATATAATGTTGACCTAACAAACTATAGTATTGTTTACGTGAACGCCACTGCTGAGTTTTTAATATTTTGTTTTTATCGAGACATACAGTATATACAGTATTTGCTCGTTGATTATGTAACAAAATATTAAATTTAGATTATCAAATACACACACTAAGTAAATTGTATATAATGTAATACGTTAAGTGTATTAATTCAAGAAGATTGTACACCTTAACCTTGGTAAGACGAATAGCTCTTCAGTTATATACATGCCAAGAACTACCGGATAATTGTATAAGAATAGAAGATCTCAAGTTTACATTAATCAATTTTGAACACCTCATATTGAAACTAGCCTAAGTGGTGCAAATATTTCTTTAACATTATTAAAATTTTCAACATAATGCGAAATATATATTGCCATGTTGTGCCCAACATGTAAAACATAGGTGCCGCTATAAGTACTTATTTATATATAACGTTGCGAATAATTAACGCGATTGTCAGAAATGCTTTATACCATGGAGTTTATCTACTCGTATAACGCAGGATACAAATTAAGTAAATTTTGAACTGATTATATCGATCGTTTAATATTTCTATTTTGAGTCCCATCTCCAGAAAATTTACCAGTTTTTAACATTTCACACATAGGAAAAAAATCTGACTGCAACAATTTTTTTTTAGTCAAAGTAAAATATATGTACTGAAGGTCTTATTTCATTTAGTATAATACAAATAAATAATCCGTTCAGAGCTACAATATTGTTTTCGTTTGTAATAATAAAAACGATAATAATAAATCTTTAAGATAATAATAAATCTTTAAGATTATAATAAATCTTTTAGATAATAATAAATCTATAAGATAATAATAAATCTTTAAGATAATAATAAATCTTTAAGATAATAATAAATCTTTAAGATAATAATAAATCTTTAAGATATAATAAATCTTTAAGATAATAATACATTTTTTAGATAATAATAAATCTTCAAGATAATAATAAATCTTTAAGATAATAATAAATCTTTAAGATAATAATAAATCTTTAAGATACTAATAAATCTTTAAGATAATAATAAATCTTTATTTTAATTTTTATTTCTAAATCTTATTTTTATTTCTTATTTAATTCTTATTTCTAAATCTTAATTTTTTATCGCTATTTTTATATGCCAATATTAAAATATATATTTACATGTTAATTGTGTTTTTAAACCATTGCAACTTTTAATGTTCTATTCTAGGAATCCGTTTGCAGGTTATTTACAAATGTATATATAACACAAAGTAAATATTTGTTACTGTTTGTTATTCTATATTGTTTTCTTGGCCCAATCGAATGACACAAAGACACACTATCATTAAAATGCATAATATTTTCGAATAAACCAATTTAATACTAGGTCATTCAGAATTTATATATATTCCGAATATAGATATATCAATCAGTTACTAATCAATATCTATACTGATTTTATTTCTTTCAGGAGAAGACGAATGCTATGACTATTCCGATGACGAATATGAAGATGAGGTGAACTATGTTAAATACTTATTCGATCTATATATATGTTTAATTTAGAAAATTAAATAATTTAAAAAAGATATTGCATATTTAAAATAATTGTTCATCCATTAATATTAGTTTTCTAAAGCCGTACACCAAAAAATATAAGATTTAATTTTAATATAATTTTAAATGGAAGTTAACAATAAAAGTTAGCTAATTTACATTTAAAGTTTGATTAAAGTTCTTATAATTTAATTACATTTTTTCTTTTCTCATTCTCAATTTACTATTTACAAATTCAAAATATTCAAATTAATCTATAATACAGTATATAATAATCTCTTCAATAAAATCAACTAAATGTTTAATCAATTAATTTTGCTTACCTATGCATATATGTCTTTGCCATTGAATCTGCAGAGATTGAAATAATGAAGTTCAGTCAAATATAACATTAATTGTAAAAAACTATGCAATAGTCGTTTTATAAAAAGAATAGGGGTAAATGTTTAATTATTAATTAAAAATATTATATAATAATAGCTAGCGTTTCGTAGATTTATTTCTATACCGCATTTTTTAAATAAAATTAATAGTGGTCTGGAGTTGCATTATGTTTTTCATTAAATTGTTTAAATGAAACTTTGCGATCATTTCACATAAAATTTCTCTTCATTTATACTTAATATGTATACATTTATATGTATACATTTATATGTATACATTTATATTATACATTAATACATAAATGAAAATGTTTTTTTTGACCCCAATTAATTAATTTTTTTGTGTTACACTCGGCGCTTAAAATTTATTTAAAATAATAATATTTTAAAGCTAAGTAATATTTTAGTGATATTTTACACTTAAGATGTTTTGTATAACACAAATTTGATCTTTATTTTAACAAAACATTCAATAGGTAATCGTAATTTTTTGTATAACTTATTAATAATGCAAACAAATTTACGTAACAGATAATAGATAAAAATTCCATTAAAATAATACAAATGACTATCGTTCATTTACTGTGAAACAATTAATCAAATACTAAAAGATAATTAGGCTTCAACATATATATATTTATGGATTCAAATATTGCCTCACAGTATACTGAGTACCTAAAGTGTAGATCATTTCAGTGAACAGACTATCTCTATAATGAATACTTTTGTTAAGCTTTACTTTTCACTATTTATGTCTTGTCTGTAATGTAAAACGTTTTCTTCAATTGAGTTATTTAACTTGTCCTACAAAAATATCGTTCATCAAAATATTTACCGCATATCCCTTGTCAACTCGAAAGCTGCCTTTCTTTTTTCCGTTTTTTGGGCTTCGCGCTAAAACAGGATTCAAAGGACATGAATTGTACGCTAGTGATGCAACAAATGAAACCATTTTTATCGATTGGACCTCTAACACTTGGTCCACTTGGTACAAGTGATCGAACTTTGGAATGAAATCGGTGTTAACAGCGTCAGTCTTGAGATGTACACAAATAGAGGGAAGTAGTGTGAGATTGCGACCAATACTGGTTATGGAAATGCGCCCTGGTTCACCCAGTCTCTACCGATAGCTTCATCGCCATGGGACATTTGTGTCATGAAGGAGTCCATCTGATTGCAATCAATATTTTATCATGGAAGACGATGGTTCATGTTCAATTATCAAGGGATTTATTGCAGCATACGCGGGTCCGGATGGTTGTGATTATGTCACTGGTACTCCCTACAGTTCGCTAATTCCAACCGTGTTTATGTAGGCCAATGATGGCGCTACAAAAGAATCTAGTATAGGGGATTGAGGTCAATCAATTGCGGATGAGTTTTGCTTTTGAAATGGCGATTGGTGCATTCTTTTATAACATAGCAGGATGAATTTATATATGCTCTCTTGAATAATATGTTAAATAATTTTTGTTACATATTTAAATTTGTTTTTCTTCTCGATCAACAACTAAGTTGACTTTATTAACCGTTTTTAAGAACTTAAAACAATCAATATTTATGGCTCCATTATTTGTATGGTAAAGAACATTATAGCCATAGATAAGAATTCCTTTTTCTCTCTAAGAATAATAAGAATAAACTCTATAAGAATAAACAAACAATCCATATCTATGATTATTGCAATATGTGAAATAATAAAAGTCATTATACGATACAGTATGAAAGTTCTAATTAAGCATTGTATACAATTAAAGAATTCCAATATTTGATTTATATATATATTTGACTTATTTGTACATGCGACATTTTATTAAATTAAAAGTCAGCTATTGTTTTGAATTGCCGGGATTACATAATAATTAGAATAAAGTTAAAGTATTAACATTAAAAAAAAATTGTTAATTTGATTCGAGAGAAAAAACAGGCTTTTTTAATTGTGAGGTTCATTCACTATAATATTATTAATTATTACTATATTGCCGTGTCTTTTGTTTTATCAGAGCAATCGAGGTTCTCATACAATAAAGGATAATTAAATAAAAATGCATTTACTTATTAAAATATATAATTCTCTACGCAACGCGCTTTATTTGCTCCATCACTGCATTCAACTTGATTGACTAAAATGTTGTGCCTATCTGTTAAAAATAACAGTATCGAATTGTCGTCATTATTCTACCAGAAATTTTAAATTTAACGTAGAAATAAATTGATCGATTATGAGCCCTGGCTTTTCCAACATCATAATCTGCTGCTCTTTTCGGCAAAATAATTATTCACATAATTTATATTTGTATTATGAATTTTTGTAAATACATCTTACGACCTTCAATTTGTATCAATAGAATTAGTCTATAAGGATTAATGTTAAGACGTCAAAAAATATATATGTAAAACGACTATGTCGTCCATTTTCATTACTAAATAGAAATGGATTGTAGTACTCTCGATAAAATATATAAATATTATAAGTATTGCCTTACTTCAGTTCACCTTTGTAAGATGACTTATTCAATTCACTTCTAATTTATTTTAGTACATATATATATAATGACGGACTCATTCCATTACATGCTAAGATGTCATGTGTTGGAAACGAAAAAGACGTAATCTTGGCAAAAATTGAAGACTACAAAAAAACTACAATTTTTATATCGGAAATTAAGTAGTTTTTGTTCAATTTGTAATTTTTATAATGTATGAATGATTTAAACAATGCTTGTTTTACATATAAATTCACTATCTGCACACCTGTATATGTACTATGCACATGTAAAATTTTATGTACGTCTGAACAAGAATATGGTCTTAACTGGTCGATGCCATCATTTACATATTGTCCTTTATTTTTCGTTGTGATTTCAAATTATGAAGTAACGTCATTATTACCAGCAATATAATCTGCTTTCTCTCGTTTCTTTTGTCTCAATTCCTTCTCTCTTGTCTCTCTCATCTCTTTTGTCACTCTTGTCTCTTCTGTCTCTTTTGTCTCTCTTGTCTCTTTTGTCTCTCTCGTCTCAATGCTATATTATGTTCCATTAAACCGCGACTAAAGTAAAATCAATTTTGAAATATGGATTTCTCTTCATTTTAGACAAAGGAAAAGTGCATCATAATTCCAGAAATTTCAGACATGGTGAATTATGTCGAGCCAACGAAATTCACCACATTTGAAGACCACGAAAGTATGTTTTTCTATGACAATATTTTTCGGTTTCAATTACGATAAAACATGTTGGGTAATTGTGCTAATAAGTTGCGTATTAAAATAGTTTAATAAAAAAATTGCTTAACAAAAGTTTTATTTTATTTTATTTTATCGTTTTATTTTTGATGTGTGAAATTTTTCTATTATTTAAATATCAAATATCATTTACACTTATTTACAGTTGAAATAACATAAACTATAATATTAAATTAGTTTAGTTAAGCAAGTTATGTTGCTCTTGAATGTACAAGTATTTCTTATATCCATATATATATGATGATTTCTTTTTCATTAGATGTGTATAGTATTTTCCTTAATGATATTGCACACATTTGTTACCATAGTGACAGTTCATCGTATCTAGTGAAGTAGGTCTAGACTATAACTACTGATTTCAAGGTCGTATAGGTCGTATATAGGTCGTGCAGGACAATATAGTAACTTACAGATAGTATCGCCAATTTTAATAAATATCTATTAAATTAAATATGTGAATGTTTTTAACATTGAATGAGTGCTTTCATAAATATACAATATACCAAAATTTACTCAATTTTTTATAAAATGCTTGGTGTTTATCTTGCACTTCTCGTATATTAGCTAATCATATTTTTCGATTAAAACATGTTTCCTTAGATTAGCTACACAAAACGAAAAGGTTACTACTTGTATTGCTACACATTGCTACCGCTTAATAATATCATTGTTATTAGCTTTTAATAATGAATTTGTAAAAAAAAAAAAAAACCATTACCATAATAATCATTAATAATGCATAATATTGGTAATGATCTATTTTATATTTTTCATTATTTTTCTCTATACTACATTTGATAATAAAGTAAAAAATTACAAAACTCATTAATTAAAACAAGAATTAAATATAGGTAAATAAAGCTTTTTAAATAAATTGTGAAACTTATAAATAAATAAATTTAAATAAACGTACTTCTTGACTTTATTTTAAATCAATTGTGCCTAAATATGTTCATACTTTTAATATACAGTTTGTCGATAAAATTTAGCAAGAAATATATTATAAAAAATTGTTGGATTTTGGATATAATCATAATCATAAAATATTTATTCCAAATTTAATTATAAAGAATATTTCCATTGTTAATTTATATAATCAAAAAATTCTATACTAATAAAAAAATAAACAAATAAATAAATTAATAAATTAATAAATAAATAAATTAATAAATTAATAAATTAATAAATTAATAAATTAATAAATTAATAA
>JAUZND010040113.1:0-21172 GCA_034780555.1 Coelogynopora nodosa
ATTATTTCTGATTTATTTCTTTTCTTTCTATCTGGTGAGCTGATTTTGCCTGATTGATGGTTCCAATCAATTTTATACACTTAAATCTATGAGCAGAAAATGTTATTAAATACGTAAAAATAGTGAAATCTGATATCTAAAATATTGCTAATCTAGGTAAAAATATAACAAATATTTAATAATATGTGACAAAATGTTCATATGTCCAACGGTACCGCACCTGTTCTCGGGGGTTGCTCTGGTTGTTGCTTTTACAAAAACTCTTGCGCTGCGACTGACTGCTGCCCCCTGTTGCCTCCTGTTGTCGTGCCCCTCCTGTGCTCTGGGTGTGAGGCCTCTCCGGTGCACCGCTGGGGTCCCCTCTGGCGTGCTGTCATGGCGAGAATAAAACCGCACATCAAGCATAAGAGGCCAATAGTAGGTATGTGTTTAAAATATAAACTTTATTTAGAGACAATATCTGTACGGTACAGTTAATGTCTAAAAAAATAACAAAAATTGTTATTCATATTGAGTGTATCAAATAATAATCTTAAATATCTATATAACAATGTTTAATAGAATTTCTATAACATATTAAAAACGACTGCTATTTTAAAATTTAGGTATTCTACAATAATTCTAAGTATTTTATATATTGCCAAAAGTAAATAGAAAATAACATATTAAGAAATAGTTATATACTGACTAATACACTAAACAGAAATACAAAATATATTTGCATTAAAGTAGTCAGTATGTATATATTTATTTAATATGTACAATAACCGTTTTACAATTGAATATTTTTTGTTTTTATGTAATTATGTTTTATTGCTACATTCAATTGAAGGTAACACGTTGTTTAGAACAGCTAACATTTTAATCTAATTTACCATAATT
This sequence comes from Coelogynopora nodosa, assembly GCA_034780555.1. NCBI lineage: Eukaryota > Metazoa > Platyhelminthes > Proseriata > Coelogynoporidae > Coelogynopora > Coelogynopora nodosa. The sequence goes on from JAUZND010040113.1 coordinate 883, forward strand.
TATGCAAAGACCACATTTATGAAAAAATGTATTTAATATTAAAATACATTTAATATTTCTAAATTAGAAAATAACTTAAATATAGGTTATAATTTTTACCATATTAATGTAGTACTACTTTGTCAAATAAAAGTAGTCGCTACGTTAATAACTATACATTTGTTTTAATGATAATAATGAGTAATTGTAGCTGAAATATTACTGTCATTTAACTTTTAGCACTATATTAATAAATTATACAATAGCAGCAATTATATAATTTATCCATAGTAACCAAAATGTTGCTAAAAATAACAAAAACACGATTAAATAATATTAAATACCAATATTTAAATAAATTTAACAATCTGATATTCAGGTATTTAAAAATACAAAATACAAAAATATATTTTGAAGGCATTACCAATGAAATATTTTCTGGAATTTTGCGAAAAAATTATTCTTTTTGATAACAAGAACAAATTTAATAATTCACAATTATGATACAAAATACAGCAAACATTTCTAGAGTGTAAAAAAAGAGTACAATCGGAATAATCACTCAAGCAGACTTTCCAACTTTATAATAATGTTTATGCATCAAAACTAATTTCTAACAGAATATTAGAATAACGATATCAGTGATTCTCTTTGTGCATTCTCTTAACCACAAACAACAATTTGATTATTGTAAACTGTTTTAAGTGTTATGGACCAATACTACTAAGTGAATTGCCCTGTGTTATTATTGATATCAATATGTTCCAGTTATATTTTGTAAATAAATAAAGAATTAATAAAGTTAATTTTAAAAAATTCAATTAATAAAAAGATGAAAAACAAATTAATAATAATTAATATGATGTTTATGAAAAAATTGAAAGTCAACTTCTGATGAATTTACTATCACATAAGTATCTCTTGAACTTCGTCTACAACATTACTATACCGGGTTCGTATAAATCAAATAAAACAAATAAAGACTTTTATTATTTTAATTTTAAAACCTTATTTAAAGGTCTCAATGTAACTTTTAAATTTTCAAGACTCTTACGTACCGTGAGATTATATTCGTTCTACTTGTTAATACCACACGCCCAGGATTCACAGAATATGTTCTACAAAATTCAGTAACAGAACTTTTCCAGTGGAAATTCTATGAAATATACATTTACTTAGTTATATTTTCAAATAAGAAATTATGCTTAGCAACAAACTAAAAAAGTATAATAATGTCAGGAGAAATTTCATTATATAAGCTTATCAATTAATTTTTCTTCTAAGGGGACTTTACAAAAATCGTGTATTATTTAATTTGAAATATTACGTAACTTCTACCTGTATGAATCCTGAGAGTTCACCATAATAGTAATAATCAGAACATCTAATAAACCGGTTGTCATGCACCTACCTCTCTCAACCGCACAGCTGCGGGCTGCACAAAGGGAGCGCAGCTCTTGATGTCCACCACGAAGGTGGTGACCGTAGATTGGGAGATACTGGCACCGATGAGCTGGTTGAAGCTGGGGGCCACCGCCATGTCTGCCACGCTGTTGTACCGCCAACCAACTGCCACCGTCTCCATGCATTCACTCGGCTCAGGCTCGTAGATCTGGAGAAGGGAGGAGCAGTGCAAACAAAGGCATTGGCAATCAATTCTAATTTGTCAATATTAATTACTCATAATTAAATATCCAACTTTTTTGAAAAATAATTTGGCAAAAAAATAGTTGCGGCTGATATGGCGCGTTTTTAATGCGGTACTCTTAGTAAACTTCATCAGTGCAAATTGGAAATATAGTATGTGTGAGAGATATTTGTCAAAACAACTCCAATTCAACATCATCGCATTGATTTGTCACTCGTTCTAACCTATCATCATAATTATGCTATATAATGACAATTATCAAAACTTGGAAAAATATTACAAAATTGCCGATCTATATTTATTATCCCTTTATAATAAAACAGTTAAAGTAGGGTGGTTACCTATATACATACACAATCGTAACATTTAATAAATATGACCAAAACTCATAATGAAAGAGAAATTGTACAACTGATGCTGTATTGATCTACCATAAATCGCGCTTTGAAATGATTTAGTTGTAGTCAGAGGCAGTAGATATGGTCAAAGTTGATATAACTGAAACAGCTCTTATGAGAGATCGTGTAATTTGATTTAATAATTCTAAAATATTCCGATTACGTTAGCAGACTCTAGTCTCGGACAATGGAATGACATACCCAATAAAAGATTGGGTGATTTGTATTCTGTGGTGTTTTTATTTCGCTATTCAGCTGAGCTAGTTTTATAACTTACTTACGATCAAGTAATTTCTCATTGATTTAACCTAGGGTTGGGCAATATGATGAGGATATGAAAAAACGAAATGTTAGTTAGAGACCATATGAAAAAACTCGTTATAAAGTAATGAAATCATAATGCAAATTAAAATATATCTCACGAATTTTTTTTATAGAAATTCCAGCTTTAGTAAAAACTTAATTAAACCTAAAGTTAGTAATGTAACTTAACATGCATTACGCTGCGGACATTGAAAAAATTAATAAAAAATAGTAACATCAATTTTCAGAAATTCTGTAGAAAATAGTTCTCTTAACTGTAATAGTTTCATGTATATGTTTAAGCATCATTTAATTTATATATGTATATTCCAAGCTTTTCAAAATAAAATCTAAATTCGAAGAGTTCAAGGACTGAAATAAACAATTGCTAATTTTTTAATATAGAAAGTATGTATATTAATTATAATATAATGAATAATAATACATGTCTATCCAGAATTAAAACATTTGAATGTTTCTTTTCAAAAGTTGTAATTATAGTAACTATGTAGAAGTATTACAGTAAAGTATGAATTAATTTATCTATAGACTAATAAATAAAAAATACATTTAAAAACATGAAAATAAAGTTTCAATTAGCAAAGTCTTACAGTTTTCATACAGTTTCAAAATATACAATATTAAATCATTAGAATTATAATGCTAATTCTAGAGCATGCTAATGCACATGCTCTGCTGTTTATTATTAATTGCTTTATAATATTTTATTATTAATTAAACAAAAATTACTGAAGCTCAATAAATTTTAATAAATTATGTATAATATTATATTTTATAAGATTTAGCGGTCAATAAGTAATGAACTTAAATGAAAAGGTAGCGGCGAGACCAATGATGATACCATTGAAATATTGAAATTTATCCAATTTGGATGTAAGCACAGAGAAGAAGGAAATATTACGATTAAAGACGTAAAATCTGAATTTTAATAATCTAATTTTGAAACACATATTTTGTAAATCTTAATGAACAAATACAATACACCAAACAATAAGCATTTAGTTTACAAACGGGTCGATTTTTAGTGAAAATTATCTATTTTCCCCATTTACAACGAAATAATTTTTAAAAATGATTTTAATACTCTTATACTGACGCGATCTTTAAAACATGATTAATGTGGTTGTTCTGCGACCACAAATTTCATTATATACAAACCAAGGGGACATATGGAATAGTATTGTTTAATTTCAATACAATTTAGATATTTCCATTAAAGTGTAAGCTTCGGCTGTAGCCATATAATATTACTTAGCCTAAAATTACGATCAGCGAATTATTATCAGCCATTTACTAAAACGCTTTAGGCCCAATTCGGAATATTGTGACAAAAATTTGATTTTTTCAAAAAATTTACATAGTATAAAAATGTTTAATACATACTGAATTAAAAATTAGAGCTTTACATTTTAGGATAACAATATTAAAATAAATTAAATATTACATATATGATTTTCGCTCTTTGACCGTTAATAAATAGCAAATGTTAATAACAAATTATGCCACTCGCAATCAGCGGTTGTTTTTCATAATTTATATTTTAGAGAAAAACACACAATCAGTTATTTAAAAAATAACTAGTGGTTAATTTTTAATATGTATTTTTCATTAATCACAGGTCACTGAATACTATCACTGGTTAATACATTATTTTGTGCTTATTGATAACTATTACGAAATCATTAATTAAGAAAATATAGAATAAAAATTAAATTTTCACTGTATAATTTCCCTTTATCTAACACATTATAACTAGCAGATCTTTATCACTAAATAGAAAGAGCGTCTGATTAAAGGAAAAATGGTTTAGTTAGAGTCGATGCGATAAACGAAATCAAATGTCAAAGCACTAAACTTGTGCACTGGAGAATATTTCATAGCACTGGTCACGGTTGATCCCTTTTGCCAAAAAAAAGGCACAAAACTCTTAAAATGGTTAAAACTCAAAACCAGTACGAGAGTGAATCCCGTAAAATCATTGTAATCAGCTGAATAAACTCGGTGAACACCGGGTAGTGCACCTTAAGCAGGTCCGCGGTGGCCGAGTAGAGGCAGGTCCCCTCCGGGTGGAAGGCGACCCGCTTGACGGGTCCCGGCGAGTCCCCCGCGGTGCTGCTGACCATAGTGAAGGTCTCCAGATCGAACAGCTTGACAGTGCGATCCGAGGAGGCGGAGGCGAGCAGTAGGATGGAGGGGTTGAAGGTGACACAGTTGACTGGCCCGTTGTGCTGGGTGAACTCGGCCAGCTGCTTCCCGGCTGAGAGGTCCCACAGCTGGAGGCGGCAATAATAGAGGAGACCTGGTGTTACCTTTCAAATCACTACTTCACTCCATAAAATAGTCGATTTGCATAAAATCTGACAATGATCAAAATTTATCGATTCTAAATATTCTCAAGAGGGAGCGATTTAATTGAAACGTGGCATGGGTGATTTAATAAAAACATGTATTGAACAAAAATTTTATCTGTTGAACAGTACAAAAAAGGATGCAAATTGTTATAAGGTTAAGTAAAGTGAGACTTTTTAAACTCTTTATATAATATATATTAAATATATTTTTTGTGTTTTTCGTTATATAAAAAGGTTATAACACTGTTTTAACTTATATCAACTAATTGTAATCAAAAATCAATTTTACAATGTAAGGATAGACGTAGTGTACATAAAAATAAATCATAATTTCTATAAATTCTATTAACCATGAGTTACAATATTTTTTATAGTCAAAATTAAAAAACAATTCCTGTCATTTTGCAACTGAGTATCACAAACAAACGAGACTTGCATAATCTTATGGAAAAATTTAAAAATTCTAGGTAAATAGCACTGACACTGATTTTCTTTATAATATGATATGCTGTGTTATCACAAGAAAATAAAAAAATAACCTTTATAGTCAAATAAAAATTGTTTAATCGTAATAAATTTATATCTAAGTAGTTTTATATTTAATTAGAATTCACATGTAAAAATTATTTAAAAAAACTATTTTTATTGTCAATCTATTTTTTAAATTCAATTGGTTTACATTTTAAACAATATATAAAATACCTCAGATAATCTAACATATTACCTTATTGACCACGTATTTTTTGTTATATATTAATTAAATAACGTTACAACAATAATTACAACTTAAGTCAATTTACATATCCTGACTGTCAAGTTTCATAGATGTTAGTTTTACATAGGTTTCGTCTTATAATCATACAAAACCACATAACATTACAATAATAAAAATATAGAAAAACTATTATATAATATACGTTTTAAGTACAAATATAGCGTCCTTTTTAAATGAATAAAAATATTTTGAAAAACTTTTTTAAGGTTATTTGATAATATTTCAATGGTTTTTAGGAATTTTCCAAAACGTGAAACTTTATTTTGAAATTCAGATTTTGGGGCCTCCTACAAACCTAAATAAAATAATTGAATTAAAACTTAATAATTATCTCAGAAAAAAAAACTATGAACAGGTTTAAAGATAACATTATAGAACAATTTGTATATTACACTTTTATCATATCCAAATTTAACAGTCAATATAACAATTAAACAAATAATAAAGAATAAACTGTTAAAGCTTAAAGTAGCATATAGCATCCTTCAAACCTTCTCCCATTTTTATATTTTGACAACAACCATAGAACAGTTATTATATGAATACATGTATGAATAACTCAAATGAAAAAGCCAGGTAAAAAATTACGATTACGAATTTTTTTTAATGAAACATCAAATTTCGTTTAACGTCGAAACGTATAATTATATATATTAAAATGATAACTCAACATTTTTGACGCAAACACAAAATAGGCTATTTACGCCTTGTCTTGTTTATATCAATAGTATGTAATAAAATTACATCGATTATATATGTCATTAATAAGAAATACATTTTATAGTATGAATAACAACAATGTGTTACAGAACGATTGGGACTTACTTTGATAATACCGTCTTCACCAGCCGAGACAATCCACTTTCCATCGGGAGAAAATCTGAGCATATTGACACACCCAGTGTGTCCTTTATACGTGTAAATGCAGCCCTTCCGACTAATATCCCATAGCTGGAATAATATACAATTGGTTCAAAGACAGCATTAATAGCTGGCAAATAAATGCACACAAACTGTTAAACAAAATAAAGATTCAATGCAACAGAACATGATGATTGCCTCTGGTAATTTAGAATTTACTAAATTAGATTCCGATTGTGGATATAATAAAAATCGCACAAAAAAATTCATTTGAATAAATATTAAAATAGCATAAATATTCTTAAGAAATGAGTTCAGTTTTGACTCTTTTCGAAATATAACCCATATTAATAGTCAAAAAAGTTACAAATCATTAAATATCCTCATAGTGATATTCTATTTAATAATCTATTGTTCAGAATTATATTATAAAATATACAATATATTAACAATTTGACAAAAAATGATGTCTCCGCTTATGATGTGCAAAATGTGAACTAAAACAAATAATATTACGAGCATTTTTAACTATAAGCAATAGTCCAATTTCAAAAAACAAAAATTATTTTTAATTTAATCAACTTATTTTTATGAGAGTGCTAATGTAGTTTTCATTCTATTTTTCAGATGAATAATAATGAATTAGTCAGCAGATCAAAGCCCTTGTTCAATAAAATGCAAAATGTTGAAGAAAAAAAATAATAAAAATGAATACTATTGTATAATATAATTGTGAGTCATAAGTTTCGGCGTTCATTATGACAAAGTTCAATGTCGATTGTGGCGAATATATCATTGATGGTTTATTTCAATTTGACTATGATCCGCAGATTCTCGGTGTATTCCAGATCTTTTATGACCGCACAAAAAAATTCGGAAGCGTCAGGTCAAGAAATCGAGCATGCCATTAAATTGAACCACGTCTTCCAATACGTCGACCCTAAACGTTAGTGTCTAACCATTCACGAACAATCGAGCCATAATGTGGTGCTTCACCATCTTCTTAAAAGTAACAGTCTTGACCTTGAACTATGGGCCAAAATTCGATTTACAACATTGTTAAGTACCGTTCTGAATTGACTGTCTCATCAAAAAATACAAGGTTCGATGATGCCAGAAGAAAATAAGACAGTATAAATGGTGACGCCAAGTAAATATACTTTTTTTTACCACCGCCATGGTGTTTCCAGAAGACCAGTAGACACCATAGAACTTAAAGATAGGACAGGACAGGATTCCTTGGACAGGATTAAAGCTTATGTGATTTGCTAAACGACGCAATGTGTCATCTCCACTTTAATTGTGTAAATATTAACGTTACTCAGAAGCTATTCTTTGCTAAGACGAAAAACTGTAAATTAAATAATTTAAAAGTAAAGTTTTAGCCGTCAATAAATTTGAATTATCTGTTACTAATCTGGTATAAACATATAGCTTGCGTTTCTAGTTTTCGAATTGAAATAGCTTGTGTATAATTTATTATTTTAAAAGGATTCTAATTAGAAAATCTAGCGGAACTTAACGACTCGACCCTGTACAATAATATAATGCATTACTAATTTATATCAAAATTGAAAAATAATTAAGTTTGTATAATGGTTCATTAAACTGTTATATATATTTAAGAACTATAACAATGATAGGCATTAAAACCAAATAACATTTAATCAAAATTGAAGTGAAAATTAAATAAAATTTAATCAAACTGTTATAGTTTGCAGCTACCAAAACTAAGAAATACTAAACTTTTATATATGCATATATTATTATATAAATCCAAAACATTTAGAGCACCATAAAAGAAATATGGTAAAGAAGTAGAAAATAGTTTAATATATTCCTCACTCACTACAGATTCAACCGAGTAACGGTATTGATCTTCTAAAAAACCACCCCTTGCACCAACATGAAATACATAAATCAGACTTTTCAGACGCAGGTTTTACTCTATTTACCAACTACCCTTAAACCACTGTGCTGGAGATCTCTCATATGTTTTTCGCATGTATATTTATAGATACATAGTCGCGCAGTAGTAAGTGCAAGTAGTAACTTCATTTTACTACGACGTAGATTTCAAGAATAAATCAATAGATAATACGGTACTGTGTAATGTATTAATATCGTATATAATGATAATTATAAATCACTTAGCTAGTTAGATTTCACTAATAAGAACAGAGAGCCAAAGTTGGTGGTGAACAACTGCAGGATAATGAGAAACCTATGTATCAACAGGAAGATTGAAGTACGTTGTTGCGTTGCGTTACAACCGTAAAGTTGACTGATACTTATAAACTGACGTAATAAAGCTGGTGACGATAAAATAATTAATTGGCGATAAAGAACATTGAACAAAATGTAGCGTTCTAAAGTGAAGTGATGGAACAATAGACAGTCAATTATAAATATATACATAAATAAAGGTAAATGATTGAAACAAAAACGTGTATCGCAGAGTAGAATGGCTAATAGTGAAAAACTAATGATAAAACATTTAACAAAATTCACGTAGGCCTATTCAGAAAGTACTCATAATAGTCTTTTTATCGATCATGATAAAATTAATTCCTAAAATACAAATTCTTTAAATTATATAGAAAAGACTAAATTATCCACATAGAATGATACCGTGTATGACTAGGTACGAAAACGAAAAATAATTATTTAGGGCTACACAAGAAAACAAAATTATAACAAATTAACCAGCAGGATTAAAGTTTTCAAGTTAGTTTTAAAACATTTGGATGTACAGAATTTCTTATTTTTAAAGTGAAATCATTATTATTAGCATAGTCTAGAATTCTAAGATTGCTAAAAAAATAATTACACGAATTACAAGACAAATGATTAAAAACGTTAGAATTCAAATATTTCTTAACTCTAGTCTGAAAGTGACGGAAAGTTTTTCCTAAATAGAAAAGTGAGCTGTGATAAACAAAGCAACAATGGGAGAAAACCACCATAGACCGTAAGAGAGTGGGAACTTTAGACTAATCTGTTAAGAGATTCCTAGTTAAAAACAAAAAAATTAAATTTGCGGCTATTACATAAACTTTTAATGAAGTTGGCATAAATATCAGAAATATTGCTTAAAGTAAAGAATACAAAGAACATTTCTAAACTCCTGAGACAATGGCAGGATTATACGTATATTTTAAAATTAGTCTTATGTAAAAACTTGTTGACAACCTTGTAGAAAAGATTATAAGGGTAACTATTACTAGAAAAAATAGAGCACAAACTTCACAAATAAACCTGTATAAGTCTTGGAGTATGTTTTTTGTGTTTGGTTTACTGAGGGTTTAAAAGAGCTCACCTATCTATATAGGTCACCTTTAGACCAGAGTGTTTAGGAACATAAATCTATTTAGAAGTCCGACATTTTTGAATATCTGTCTTCTTGTAATTTCTGTTAACAGAAATTTAGGAATTCTGGCCTCTGTTTATAATTGATTTCACTTTAAAAATCAAACAAAGCCGGACGATACAACATTCTATGTTGATAATTTACTTCGTATTTTCTATTAGGGTTCCCACGCTTTTATCCATTTCAAATTCAAGGGTTTTTCAATGGTTTTTAAGGGTCTATTTTTCTAAATTCAATGGACATTTTTAAATGATTAAATTATCGTAATTAAGTGTTTTTGATATAAATATTTAAAAATTCTAATTCATATTAATATAATAATGTACTTATTATAATATATATATATTTATAACTATGTAATATGTTTTAGAGGTGTATGTTGTTTTTTACTTTTGAATATATAGTGTGGTCTAGAAGTCACTGTCACATAGAAATTCTAATCTATTTTAAAATGTTAAAATAACATACTTCTATACCTGTGCGATTAGGTTAATATTTTATATATTTTATACTTGAGGGCTCACAAAAATAGGAGGTAATGGACCATAGTCCAGTTCTATGTGACAGTAACTTATGGACCACATTGTATACATGATAACTTACATGAAAAAAAATTGAAAATATAAGCAAGAATTTTAATAAAATAATAACAATATCATTTGTTCCGATCAATGTTTAAGACTAAATAATATTAAAACATAATGTAAGAAAGTTAGCCAGATAATGCAGAAAAATATATAATAATATATGTTTTTTTCTAAAAATAGACCAAAAAAATTAATACAATAAACAATAAAATTCAAGGGGCATTCAAGGGATATTATCCAATTTTTCTAAAATTCAAGGGTTTTTAAGCGTTCTCAAGGGGCACTGTTAAATTCAAGGGTTCTGAAGGGGCGTGGGAACCCTGTTCTATATAATTTCTATAGGTTATTATCGTATATTTAGAGTTGACAAAATAACACCTATTATATATATGATAACTTAACTCTACTAAATAGTTTTTTTATTTAAACAATAAATTAAAGGCAACCTTACATATTTGTAATGCTATAGAAACCCGATAGAAACATTTATCCACTTAATGTAATTTCGAATCCAGAAACATATCTTTTATAGAATAATCTGACCAAGTCAATGAACATCGTTCTATTTTTACGTTGCAAATATCGACCATATATAGATAGACACTTTGTAGTTTTAATATATGAATCATTAACTAGAAGTTACTAGTCAACTAATCATTCAATGATGCCATACGTTCATTGCTTTATAAATTATGTATTGTAGTTCAAACACCCATCTACTATGAATAAAGCTATTGTGTAAATATGACATCGATTACATAGACTATACTCGTCCAGAAATATAGGCCTCAGTTTGATCACAATATACAATTGTGTTTTATGATTAAGAGCAAATTGGAAGATAGATTTGTCTTAAAGATGTCAACACCATACTAGTTTAATAAAATTGATAAAAATGCTCAATATGTCTTAATATGGTTGCCAACTATAGAACTCAACTAACGAAACACTCAACTGGCATAATGTAATGAAATGCTATAATCATTCGTATTTCATACATTAGTAGAATCATGTTTTAAATGTTTATAAGTACTTTTCTGGGCAAATTAATAACTTATTCCTGCATTCAATATGTAGATATAAACGTTTAAAGGCAAATTCTATGAAAACAATGTGACATGACTCACTAATTAAAATCGAGAATAAAAATTTTCAATCAATAAATATCGAGCAGAACTAATTTAGTATCAGAATTACCTTTACACTGGAGTCAACCGAACCAGAGGCCACAAAATTAGCATATGGATGAAAGTCTAAACATTTGACGCCAGCTTTATGACCAGACAAGGCACGAACCACTGAAAGTAAGAATATATTATATAGTTGATCGGTAAATATAAAGATATTAAATATATATAACTTTCTTCTGCTAGAAAGCATTGACCGAGAACCATATAGTATCGATTTTGGTGAAGTCAGAAGAGAGTTCAGAACGATTCTATATTAATCTTCGTGACCAAAAGTATAACTTTAATTAGTTCTAAAAGTACACATAACTACTGCGTAGGCCTATAAAACAACAATAAATTATTATGTTTCACAAAGGGATAAATAAGTTTAATAACCTACTCGTTGATTAATATACGAATAATTGATAACGATATATTATTTAAGCCACAACAAACATAAATATGAACTATGTTACATATATTATGGTTGGAAGAAGAAATGCTGGCGGTATATTTAAATTTTGTTATATATCCTAAATAATATTCGATTAATGGAAGAGCAATAAACTATTTTCTGACAAAACCAAAAGCTATTTCGGGAACAATTAACGGAGATTAGATGCTAAATAAAGAAAGAAAACTTCAACTAATTATTTGAAATAAGGCTAAAAATAGTTATTCACATCTATATGCATGTATATGAAAAGTAAATTGCATACAACAATACAATATTTCTAATTATATATTCAAATATACTGGCGCTGGAATGTAAACAAGACATAGCGTTAAGATTTAAAATTGCAAAGTATTGTGTTTTTAGTAAAAAAAAAACTATATATTTTAAAGTTATCAAAAGTAAACATATAAAATAGCATATATGAAATTTTTAAAAACATTAAAAAACACCTTTATTAAAAGAACAACTTCCTATAACCAAATTTTAATAATCGTGTCAGGAATGACAAAAATTAGAGAAAACATAGAAAGATAAATATTAATTAGTTTTCAGATATTATTAACCTTTAATAATTTTAAATAATGCCATTTAAATACCTTTTTTGGATACTATTAACCAAATACAAAGACTGTTGTTAAGTAAATATGTTAACAAAATAAATATTAATATTTTTCAATTCAATGATGATAAACCACATGGATACAATTAATTAAATAACCCGTGCTCATATTGATATTAAAATCAATCTTTAAATTTTTATAGACAGACGAACGGGCACGATGTCGAATACTAATTAAATTAAGAGGAACCAAATGCACAAAGAAAATCTTGAAATAAAACGTCAGAGAAAAAATAATAGATCATTTAATTAGAATACAAAAAAATACGAAATCTCTCTTTGCCACCAAAATAAATACGTATTTATAAAATAATAAAAATAACTCTTCATAAAATTAGTGAACATAGAAGTAATTATATCAACAGTATAACTGTTGATATAATTCTACTGAATAAATAGAAAGGAAGCATTATTATTAAGAGAATCCGAATCTATAATAGAATGTAAAAACGATAATATAAATAATAATCAGCGTTTCAAAATCATGTTGTAACCTTAAACAGTCAATACAATGTGCTATATACGGTTTTCAATCAGTCTAAACAACTAGTTAATTTTAATTATGAAATTTAAGGTAGTTTTGTTAAACTAATTATTATTTTGAAGACAAAAGTTCGAAATTCATACACATCACTATATTATTCGAAAATTACTGTTAACTAATGATTAAAGAAACTATAAACAAAATTGAATTCGTCCTTTTATACTATTAACGACGATTGCTATGATGGTAATATTTTAAGTTAATGTTTTACACAGTTATAACTAGGTTGTTTCCGTATATTCGGAATAATACGATAAAGTGGATAATTAAATAGGTACTATACAAATCAGCCCTACAACTAACAATTAACCATATCTAAACAACATATAACCAAATTATACTACACAGCCACCAGTTTATAAAAACAAGGACGCACTTTTGACTTCTTCAAGGTCCCAGAGACGAATGGAACCGGAGAGTGTACCGACGGCAACCTTGTCCTCCTCCTGACTGAACTCAACAGCTTCGACAGAGGAGGTGTTCCCCTGCAAACTCATGATACAGCTCGGCTTGCCGACTGCCCACATGTTCACCTTCTTGTCCTCGCCACCGGTCGCCATTATTCGGCCAGACTTGCGACCAAACGAGAGGCAAGTCACCAAACCAGGTGAATGGGCCACACATTCTTCTATAAAATTATAAAAATGAAACGTGAAGAAATCTTAAACTAACAGACATTCATATTATAGTTTTTTGTAGATAAAATTTGACAAAATGAAACATGTGTTTTTTATGTACATCAACTTGCACTGCATACACATCACTTATTCATATTACAATCAAGGATTTGGAGATCGTATTTTGCTTTTTGACAGAAAACAGACATGGCTACTCTTAATTGAAATATCATATCATAGTAAATGGATACATTTTATTCAAATCCTCAACATCACCACAAAACAAATTAAAAGAAAAAACCTGAAATTATTTAAAAAAAAAGGCTGTCAAACAAGATTTTTTTTTTAATATCAGGATGGCTCAAAGTAAAAACAAACATTCCTGACTAAACTCCAGAAAGGTCAAACAAAAGGAATGAGCATCAAATCACAAATATTATTTATTAAAAAAATTTGCAATCCAAACAAAGCCTGAACTCTATGTAAATAGGTCTGGAGTGATAAGATGGCAGGTCAAACCCGTGGATTTAAAAGACAGTCTGTCAAATAAAAAAAAACAGGAAAATAATTTGGAACAGACCGGATCAGTATATATTAGTATATAACATTTAAGGAATTATATTTCAAGAATACTAACAATGAAATGTGGTAGATGTTTAGAATTTATTATCATATAATACAATATGTAATCGGTATTAATGCACCGAAGTTAATATTTTCTTGACTTTTTACTAAAAAAATAATATCCCAGACTTTTCCTCAAATTTTTGCATTTGGAATGGGTAGAAACCCCAGATAAGAATGATTATTATACAAAATAAACTGCAACAATATAAATGCAAAATACACAGATGGACCTATCATGGACAACCACTTTTTAAAATATATAAATTGACACATATAATTAAATTAATTACTCCATATAAGTTAAAAGAAAATGAACCTATCAAATTTTTAATTATTACATCACCAAATATGAATAATCAGTTTTCCATAAACCAAATGTCTTAAAAAATGCATAATTAGAACGAAAATTGCACAGCTGCAGTTAGCATTAAAAAAATCAAAGATAGTATTCAAAAGTGCAGAGAAAGTAACCCTATCTTTAAATTATATCTTCTTGATGTATTGAGTATCTAATATGTAGGCACAAAATGAGTCAATAAATCATGTAATTCTAGAAAAAAACAAGTAAAAATAATAATAATAAACCAATAGATTCAAACTTTTATGCTAATTTTTATAGTATCCAGATATGTTAATTAATTTATTATGTCTATAATATTCATAATGCAGTATATATATATCATTTACGTTCATTTTAATGATCTAAGTTAGAAGACAGAATTCTTGGTATTATGTGATACCTACTTTCTGACTACAAAGGAGCTTCTTAGTATGGTCAAAGGTCATCAGTCAAGACACATAATTGGTATGATAGCTTGCTACAGAAAAATAAAATAAACTGTGTTTTAAAATATATATTAATGCAACTTACACCTTATTCACAAATAACTGTTCATAGTTTTTTTCTCTCAATAAAGTATGGTTAACATGAATTGTAGACATGATGTACTATATATGATGCAAGGATCCAAAAAACATGTGTAGTGGATTGAGAGCAACTACATAAAAATATAAAAATAAGCATTACCAATTGATATTTAAAGAAATAATACATTTTCTTGGTAGTGACTGCTTTATTACAAAATATCTCAAAATATTGAAGTATGAATCATTAATCACTACAAGGCATATTTTATAATTTAACCAGATATCACAAACTAAATTATTTGTATTCTTAATTAACCAACCAAACTGTTATTCACCCTATAACTTATATTAAGGTATTTCATTTAATTAAAAAATACAAACTAAACTTTCACATTATACATAAGTCTTGTACAGAAAATGTGGCATAAATTTAACTTTTCATAGATTGTATAACAAAAACAATGAACTTGATTTGTCAATCATAACTTCAATAAATTTAATCCATAATTGTACCAAGTATGAAAAAATTTACATTACATTTAATAAATATATATATATCTATTATTATAATGTATTTTTCATATTCTTAAAATTATTCATAATATATGCTGTATATACAACAGAATCAGTTCCAGCACCTTATATCCTCCTCCCTTGACCTACATCAGTGCTGCCACTGCCATATCAGGTAAAGTGGGTACAATTTCTGTGCCAGCATGGAGCCAACTCCAAATGGGGCAAGCACGGAATCACAGAGGTGAGTCTACATCTTTTATTTGAGTAGAACTCCAAAGGGCTCAATAGATACTTCATCCAAACTCTCATAACTTATGTCAGGACCCTTGCAGTCATAGCTGAAAAAAGAGGGCCAGAAGCTACCGAAATGGATGCAGCATCACATACCGCCAGATGGGGTATACCTCCAAGACAGTACAACCAGCAGTAGTCAAAGCATCCCAGGAGTAATAAACCCAACAATGCAAACAATAGGAAAAAGCTTAAGAGACCAAGAAAGAGCCATGGTTTAAGCAGGAAGGAGACTGGGGCAGGGCTGGAGAACTCATCATGTCCACAAAGTCTATGATTGTGAATGTATGACATGGACTTAAACCAATCATCAGTACTGTCAACCTGGAACTGCTCCTGGGACGCCACTCCAAGAGTTTCCCAATTGGACTCCCTCCCAATATTCCCAGTTGGTTGAGGAAATTTATTATAATATTGTCTGCAACAGCAAGAACAAAGGACTGAGTTATCACTTTCCCAAACATTTTCATCATATTCTTCTAATCTGTTGCTTCGAGATTCACTACACTCTTCAGAGATCTCTCGAAAACATTTTCTGTTGAGAATGCCTGCCGACATTCCAATGCATAACATCCATGATTGGCTCTGTGATAACCATCTCTCTGAAAGTGATTCAAAATGACTGTTCATCTATATATTCAAATGAAAAATCACCTATTACTGATTCTATTGATACTAGATTCTCTGAAAATTCTAACTCTCGTCTAGTTCTTACTAAAGTAAGCAATGCATTATTAAAAAATTTGGTCAACCTCCAATTTTTAATAATGCTGTTTAGTTAAATATTGAGCCATTGGAAAGCTTGGGCTCAAATGCAGAGTAGTTAATATTTTTTGGCATTAGATTTATCACCGAATTTCTCATTTTCAGTTGGTTGTTGCCTTTTAAGAGTTCCCCTTGGTAGTTAGGACCAACTAAAAATAATCTCTAAATACTAACTTTATTGAGAAAGTAAACAGACATGCACCTTTCCTTTCTTATCTGTTTCTTGTTCCTAAGAGCAATGGCTCTACTAGATTAATTTTTCATTTATTGAATTTAACTTGTTTTTTACCTAAGCCTAGGTTATACAAATTTTGTGAACCCTGAATTGACATGTAAAAATATATTAAATGGTAATAATGAAGTGAAAAGGAAGATTTGTTAATTTATATATAATTACAAAGTGAGACCTGCCCACATGGCTCAATCTATAACCATAGTTTCAAACAAATTTCCGTAGTCAGGGCAAGGGGGTCAGGGGAAGGGATGCATATGTAAGATATTGGATGATGTGTTAACATAATAATGTGAAACCATAGTTTCAATATACTTGTCCATAGTACTGTAGTTTGGCATGCAATTCCATAGAAACTATGGAGTCTGTAGATGTGAGCAGGTCTGTTAACTATAGTCAATTTTCAACTCACATCATACATTATTAATTTATGCTAATCTGGATAATTTTTTATTGATTTTGTTTCATCATATAATGCTGTGCATTTGAAAGTAGCTCTATATTATGTCTCTAGGCATAGTACAACAAAAGAAGCTCTGCACAGAGAAACATATATGTAAACACATTACACTATAGGGTTCATACACCATTTCGACAATTGAAAAGCAGTACCTAGAGTGAATTAGCAGTACCTTCAAAAATATATTTAATAAAATATTGGCAAACTGTACAGACATGTAAATTCAAACAAATATATATATATGAACATAATAAAATATATATATGAACATAATAAAATATATATATATGAACATAATAAAATAAATAATATATTAAAAACACAATCTTAAGCTTGAAGCAATAATCTTTAAGCTTTGATACAATAATTTTTCAATGTCAGACTTGCTTTTTTCTTGTTCTCTGAAGCCTTTCATAATGTGTTACTCTTCATCAATATTTTATGTCATTTGAGTGTACAGCTTTATCACATAGTGCTTGTGTCTCAAGCAAGCTCACATCACTGTCCAATATTGCCTGCTTCATTTCATAAAATTATTAACTTGCTTCCATTATCCTTCGATTTCCATTCTCACTTCTTCTTCTTGTCATCATTGCCTGTCAGATTTTTGTGATAGTTTAATATCATACCAGCTTTGTACATATCTAGCATACTGTAAATATAACATATAAAGTGTATGAGTGTAGAGAAAAAAAAATTGGGTTAATTATCTTAATCATATAAAATTGACATTATAGAAATATTAATAAGATTTACATATTATCAACATTGTAAAAAAGTGATTTATGTACAAACAGTACTTTAACAGTATTAAACTCAAAACAGTACCTTTGCAGTACCAGCAGTACCCATACAAACCCTGAATATAAAGTAAGTTATGTATATAAACATATGAAAAAAGGTCAGGGTGACCAAAATATTTTTCAATTTTTTATAATGTATATTCAAGTATAATGTTTTAAATATCCTTGAATATACAATTTATATACATAAAGTTAAATTTTATTATTAAAATAATTAGTTATAGATAACATTAAGTACATGGTAGAAAAGTGTAGCTAAAAAAATTATTTAAAAAAATGTATAAGAATATGTATAATAATCAATGACATAGCATAATGATAAAATATTTATTAAAATATTTTTGACAATATGAGAAAAATTCAAGTATATTTAGTATGATTTAAAAAAATCAAGTATGTTTGAGTTTAATGGTGAATTTTGAGTATGTGTGGCTACCATGAAAGGCACATCTTTACTTTTGTACATAGCTTTGAAATTATATATAAAATAAATCCATCAGAGAAACAATATATATATATATATTAACTGTTAGTATTATAAAAAAGAAAATCATAAGGGCTGATCATAGAATTAATAGTGTATACTTCTCAAACCCTATAATTGTTAGATCCTGATCTGAGCAATATATAAATATAAAACAAATGTTAGAAGCTATTAAATCAACTATATTTTTTATATATTGTGTATATATAATAAATAACATTTTTTAATTTTATACATTTCAATTTTAATACAGTAGAACTATATATTATACATTATTTATAATTTGCCAAAAAAATTATTGCTAAATACTTATAAATAATATAAATTTTTGATTTATAGTATACATATAATTAATAGTATTTATAAATTGATATTTATATAAATATAGTAATTATATTAATATATTTTTTTTACAAATTACCATTATTTACAAAATTATTAGTCTTTATATTTTTATAGTTAAATAATTAACTTATCAGTTAATAAGATCAAGGATAGTTATAATTTTAAGTATAATAAGCCGAGATAACCCTAATAAGCCCAGCTATAATCAAAACTTTAAAAAAATATTAATGCTGTTAAATTACATAAAATTAATCTATAATACCCATAACAAATATATATCATGGATGTAGCCAGCCTTTATTTAATTATAAGCACAACATTTTCAGGTCACAATTAAATAAATAAAAAAGGCCCATTTCATAGATACAAAGGGCATTTTTTTTTTAATGTTTAAAAAGTTAATTCTTAAATTAAGTGAATAAAGTGAATCATAAATTACTTACTGATAGTAAGTGAATGAATATACTAAATCTACTATTATAATATATTTATTATTATTATATTTATTATATATATATTTAAAACAATATATAAAAAGTGTTTCAATATTGCTTGTCTTACTGTAATTATTTTATTTAAATTTTATAATATAAACTTTTTTAAGCCATAGTTATTATTTAATAAATAAAAGCACCTAAAATAATTTATATTATTGTAAATTTTCCATATATAAAGTTATTGGGAAAAATATATGTAAAATACAGTTTTTAAGAAATGTAGAATATTTCTTCAAATTATAGTTCAGATTGTTTGCAAATCATAAATTTTATAAAAATCTAAAAGCATTATATCTATCTACTCTACTAATGTTTTAAACAAGTTTAGCATTAAATTGTTATATTCTAAACTCTTTTGAAAGAAAAATAAGATGGGTATTGAGTAGCTAAAACAAAAATAATAATACATTAACTTTACCATCCAGACAGTTTGCAAATTATAAATTTTATAAAAATTTAAAAGCATTAATTTGTATTACTATTAGCTTTACTAATGCTATAAAAACTTTAAATAAAATAACATATTTTATTCCAATCTCCATATTTATACAGGGGTTGTGTGCCACAATTATAAAAAAGTATGAAAAAAGGCTTAAAAAAGTTTGATTTTTAAATACTATATTATGTAATATAAGTATAAATGTATAGTATCTATGACTATGGTAGTAGTAGTAGTATGTAGTTATGTTTGTTTAATTTTTTTT
>JAUZND010040124.1:3504-21171 GCA_034780555.1 Coelogynopora nodosa
TAAAAGTCATATTGTAAAAGTCATATTGTAAAAGTCATATTGTAAAAGTCATATTGTAAAAGTCATATTGTAAAAGTCATATTGTAAAAGTTATATTGTAAAAGTCATATTTCTAAACTATGTAATATGATTGTAAAAGCTGAATTTAAAAATATTTGACGATGTTTTATGAACATTGCAGTTTATTCGTCAGCTAATTCTATATATTAATTATCCTATGCAATACATTTCAAGCAAGGATTTTAAACAATATCTCGATCCAGTGAACAATTTATTTTGTCAGATGAATAGTTTGTAAATATACAATAAACAAACAAATAAATATATATATATATTTTAAATTAAAAATACTAAATAAATAGTAAATATATAATATAAACTTTTTCAGAAATAAAAATAAAAACATATAAGACATTTACCAAAAATTTTATTAACAAAATTATATGTTTTAACAAACATTGCTACTATAATATACATAATAAACTAAATATATTCATCAAATAAGTAATGTAATTACAAAAAAATAAATGAAACGTATTAAACAAAAGGTATTAGAAAGGCATTATATTAAATTATTTATGCGTTATACCTAAATGAATTTCAATTTATGTTTAAAATCAATAATTATATAATTTTTAAATATTAAATTGAAATTGAAATTCTCTAAATTTACAACATTATAAGAGATAATATTTCATTTTTACAAACTTATTATATATAACATACACCATTTTTATCAATCAATTATTTATATAAGATACTGACAGAATAATTAAGTATAAAATAAATTAAAAACTACAATTTGCCAATAAGAATATTTATATAAGTGAATATAAAAGAAAGTATGTTTGTGGACACTGGAGTCTACCTCATTTATTGAACCTCAGAAAAGTGCCCATGTGAACATAGTTGTCGATCAGGAACCAGATAAATCCAAACCTATTGAAGACTAAAGTCTGAATTAAAACATTTTGAATTTTAACCTAATGAAGCTTCACTTTGGAGAGATAATATATATCGATTTTTCGTATATCTACAATTTCCCTATCTAAAGAAATCTATATGGGAGAAATCATCAAATATAGAATATGTATTCATTTATCAACATTATGCGAAAAATTTCAATCAAAAAAGGTTTTTAAAATATTACTATGAGATAAACTTACACAAACTTTTGGTGGATATGTAAAACAATAACCACCGCTGAATTTGCATAGCTAGATAAGAATAAGATATGTCAGCAACTCCGTTTTCGTTGCGTGAGTTTCGTATTACGCCTTCAAGCCTTCGAACTTCGGATCTTTATGTCAAAAGTTCTCGTAAATACTGTGTATTAACTATCAGAAAAACTAGTGTAAGTGTGTTTCCTTTATTTCAGTACATGTCAGTTTGACATGTGCAGCTACCTCAAAAATCCCGAAGAAGCGCATGAGGTTTTGTGTGCTGCTCTATCAGCATTTTCTGAAGAGTGCGCCGAAAATGGAATGCGAATTGACTGGAGAGAGGCTTATTCTTGTCGTGAGTAAATTCTTTTTTATTTTAATAAATGTAAATATTTAAAGAGTATGCGACATACTACTAATATACATAAAGTAGCAGGATTATGACATAACGAATATTTGTATAAATATGAATTTGTACATTTTTGGAAAACATTTGGATAATAGTTATAATAGCAATGGAATTATTGTTTTTAACTAATTCATTTTTAATATTTTCACAATTACAATATGCTATATATTTAGGAAAAACAAATTATTTCGTATGATCCCTTATACGTGTCTACAAATAGATTAGCAATACATTGCAATTTTATATATAATTATTCATCGTATTTTAGGTCTCTTAGTAACAGAATCCAATAAAACTTCATTTACAATTTTAATAAATTTAGTAAATTTTATTTTTAAAAAATTGAACTTATTAACATATTTACCACATTGATTAATATGTTAAATTTAGTTAATAACATGTCTCAATTTGAATACATTTTTATTCCTTAGCCTTGAAATGTCCTAAAAATATGGAATACAAATTTAACGCTCCGGGATGTCAGAAGACCTGCGCCAACATCACCAGCCTCACACCGGAAAACTGCCCCTTTCGACCGCGCGAAGGCTGCGTATGTCAGGACGGTTTCGTCGTCAGCGGTAAGCTATGCGTTCCCAGGGAATCTTGCGGTTGCCAAGACGAGCAGGGCTTTTACCATCCCGTGGGCTCTCGTTGGACCGCCGGCGACTGTGTTGAAAACTTCATCTGTAACGGAACCAATCAGATTACGGTTGAGAAGGACACGTGTGTGGAGAACGCCGAGTGTACAATCGTGGACGACCATAAGGGCTGTCACTGTAAGCCGGGTTACTGTGGCGATGGGCGAATAGTATGTGAAGGTGAGTACATGTCATCTGCTTTGTCTCGTAATCGCATAGTTTTGTGCATAAAAATGCTACCATCTTATTTCCAAGGAATTCAAAATATGATGAATATATAAGTATAACTATATCATCATTTTTATTTGTTCGTTGAACTTTGTTTATTATTTAGGTATTGTAACGCGAATTAATTATGAACAATCTAAATCATACTGAAATATATTTTCGATTTTAGTTGGAGAAAGTAGGGTGGGCGAAGTATGTAAAAATTGAATAAATTTATTTGACTTTTTTTGTGAAACAGGTTGTATGTATAATTCTTTAAAAGTTATTAGTATTTGATAATCACCTTTAAGTTTTTAAACAATCCTACATTATTCAATTTAGGAATTATTGTATTCATAAATTGCAATGCATGTAATAAATACATTTACATGCATATTAAATAATTAAAACTATGTAGAATTTCGAGTAAATAGTGAAGCCCTTCTAATGAAGGGAGTGTTTAATCAATAAGTGTACTAAAATCTTAAATATGCCCTGATTAGTTATACAAAAATATAGAAGGGTTATTTTAAATAAACGGCTTTTAGGCATATATAAATTGAACGAAATTTTTTTTAATTGAATTTATGCAAATTATACCCAATATTTGTTTAATATCAATTGATTGAAACATGTTATTAATAAACTGTTTATTAGAGTTTGAATTTAAATTGAATTATAAAAATATATCTAAAAAGACTATGAAATATATTTTAACATATATCTCCTATTAAAATTGTTTAAATGAATGATTTCAAAATCCTTTATCCATTTTATTTCAGATTACGATGAATGCCGCAACGATGAACCTTGTGACAAAAATGCCGAATGTATCAATAAGTGTGGTTACTATGAATGCAAGTGTAAAAAGGGTTATGAAGGAGATGGCAAGACTTGTACAGGTACGCATTCGAATAATACTGTTTAAAATTTTAAAAATACAATAATAACAGAATTAGCTTACACGACTACTAGTTAAATCCCTTTTAACAAGAAATCAGTATTGGCTTGTTTAATTAATCCGCATGAAAGATGGTATACACCTCTGAAAAAATTAATAATTTATAAAAATTATATAATTCGAAAAATATTTTTTAATAGAAATTATTCATGATACAATAGGTACTCTCAAAATACTATCAGATGAAATGTATTATATGAAGATATTGGTTAAAATATGTAATGATAAAATTAAACAAAGAAACAACAATAAAGATCAGTTATTTATAAATTGTTAAAAAGCATTATAAGGAAAACTTTTAAACATTGAAAAAATACGACACCATTTTTTTAATATTATTTTTGAATATTAAATGTTTTATAGTACATCATTACTTTTTCATTATTTTTAACCTAAAATTATATAACTACACCTCGTCGATATCCCCCCTCCGTCAGACATTGACGAGTGCACCGCTGAGCCGGACATCTGCGGGGACAACTCACGCTGCATCAATCTGATTGGCTGCCACAAGTGCGAGTGCCTGCCCGGCTACCGGATGGAGAACGGCTGCGGCAAGTGTGTCGAGGCGAGCTCGTGTGCCTCGGGCGACCACCAGTGCCACGAGAATGCCGTGTGCATCGACCAGCCGGGCGGCGGTTACCGGTGCGCCTGCCTCAAGGGTTTCGTTGGAGACGGCAAAGAGAGTTGTAAAGGTATGTGATGAGTGACGTGTGCGGTTGGGTATTGTTTTGCATTCCACTCTCGGGATGATTAGAACATTATTGTTCAGCAATCGTTCAATCAGGTGAACCTATTCTGAAATTGAACGAGGGACAACGTATTATAGACAATATAATTTAACTATATTGAAGATTCTTATGAATTTCGAAAAAGGTGAGTTACATATATAATGTTTTAAAGTGTGTTTTAATGTTTCTACTCTATGTTTAATACATAATGTTTAATATACGCATTGGTTGATCTGGACAAGTATTATAACATGCTGTATAGAGAAACCAATTATGAAACACAGTCTGGACTCTCAACTTTAAATTTCTACTATAAATGAAATCATATGTTGTATATATATAATGTTTCTTTATTTGAATGAAATCCATTTTGTAAAATGAACATATAAGTTTAACATGTATAAACCATAAGTTTGTATATTTATCATTAAGTTGTCTTATTTTTATCAATTGCATGAGTATACTTGCGTGTGAAGTTTTTACGATATTAAGTCAATACCAAAATCACATGGTAGTAGTTCGAGCACGGAGTTCTTTAAATCGAAACGAAAACTCACTATTTTCTTTATCGCCTCTACAAAAACGACATTTAACGAAAATAAATGACAAATGGTCCCAAATATCAAGGTCCCTTTTAAATAAATAAGTTATTCAATTTTATTGATAAGTTGAAACATGTTAAGTTGTTTAATTTCTTCGCTTTGTTTATAGCGGCATAACTAAAAAGTGTTTTATTTGCGTTGAAACTTATGATCGCCGAGTTCAATAATCTTTTTACAAAGTCAATCCTGATGTCATGTTCAAGTAAAGTATTATTAATCAAGTGCAAATTCTAATAATTCTTAACACATTGCATGGCACTAAATTCAATTTTATTGATAAACAAATAGTATGGAGTATTGAGAGAAACTTCTGCTATCAGCCAGTTATGTCGATCGATATCAACAATCAAATATTCGTTACTGGCTATTATAGGCTGCTATGCTGGGCCTGGTAAGCACCCGCATATATATTAAAAACTGAGCTCATGACCACACAACAGGTAACGTTTTATTTAATTAAAATAAGTTATTTAATTTCTGAACACAGGCAAAACCCAGGCATTATTTTAACCTTAGAAATTTCTCGTCTTGACCATCACCACCCTCCCCCCTGAAACCGCCAGTGATTTTATTGATTATTTTTATTTTGTTTTTCCATTTTAACCTTTGTTCTCGCAGATATTGACGAGTGTAAACTTGACCTCCACAACTGTGACTGCAATGCCAACTGCAGTAACACCCTTGGGAGCTTTCTGTGCGAGTGTAAACAGGGCTACGCGGGCGATGGCTACCACTGCCGCGATATCAACGAGTGTCTTGTCGACCCGCCAAAATGTGGTGATCAAGCCACCTGTGAAAATACAATTGGCTGCTTCCAGTGTTCTTGCAAAAAAGGCTATCGAAAAAATGAACAGGTGTCTATGTTATCCAAAGTATAGTTTATAATGTTTATGAATGTATTATTTAAATTTTTATTTTTTTAAGTTGTAGGTTAATTAAAATTAGATAATTTATTTTGTAAACCATCATAAAATAATACTTCAAAATATATAAATAAATTTTATTTTGAAAAGTTTATCAACAAAAATTGTTTTGAGAACACTTCATTTTTACTCTGAATTCCAGAACGAGTGTGTAGACATTGACGAGTGCAAGGAGGGTCTGTGTGACTGCCACGAACACGCCGACTGTAAGAACCTCCCGGGAACATACGGGTGCGTGTGCCACACGGGATATGTTGGAGATGGACACAAATGTGACATTGAGCACTACTGCCAGACTTCGAAGGCCAAATGCGACATCAATGCTAAATGTGAAGGTGCTTAATGCTCAATAATTCAATACTTTAATTTTGAATTCTTTATCTGCTTTCTTAATATATAAATATGTCAATGAATTTATTACCTCATTAAAGGTATGACACAGTAATATGAATTGTAATTATTTTGCTACTTGGTGTAAAACGTAACAAGTTGATATTTGTAGCTATTAAATAGTCTTGTGTTTGCTAATCTTCATCTTTAAATGATAAAATTATAAACTATGATTAATATAGTTTTTTCTGAATGTATCGATTAGGAATCGTGAAACCAGTGAGATAAATATCACGATTTAAAAATTATTTACATATAATCAGTTTAAACAGTCGAAATTATTTTGAACATTTATATATTCATTTATCAACGTATTCAACGGTCTTGGCGGAATAACATTTTATACTACTACACAAATTAATTAAAATATTACATTACAATTAGCAAAGATGCCTAAGAATAGGGAGTATACAAGTATAAGTAAAACATTCCAAGCACTCCCATGTTATGTGTTGCATTCTATAAGTCATTGCATTGATTTTAGAACAAAAAGACGGATATCTCTGCCTCTGCAATAAAGGTTATAGAGGGGATGGAAAGTACTGCACTGATATTGATGAGTGTTTAGAGGAAAAGGACAACTGTGATGAAAACTCAAAATGTGAAAATACTCCAGGATCATTTCAATGCACGTAAGTTCTACAGTTGCCTGTTTATATGGAGACTTTGGTTTAATTAAGTTATCACAAATTAATCATACGCAAACACGATAGAAAATAATAATTTAATTAATATCCAATATTTGACCTATTCAAAATCAGTAAACTTCTATTATTATACTTCTCCCTTTAAATCTGTTTGCATTATCAAATTTACATTGTTATAGCGCGTATATATACAATGTATATATATATGATTTGGGAGCATTTTAGTATAAAAATAGATATTCTTTGTATTTAATTAAAAATAAAAATACTTCTGTATAGCGGATCCAATAGGATACAATATGACAACTTGTCATAAAAATCAAAAACACCAAAATAATGCAACCATGGTTTCAGTTTTATTTAAATAAATATTTTTTATATTTATTAACCCGCTTATAAAAATGTCGATAACAACAAAATAACCAATTTAACTTAATGTTTTACCTTTCAAAGTTTTTTGGGGGGAGGGTCTTAACCGGCTTCAACAGTCAATAAAAATCGAGAATTCGAAATTTTGCGGTAGAAAATATTTACTCACAATAATAGATATTATTATTTATAAGAAGAATATGCATTACTACAGGCTTGATAGATATTCAAAGTTTGATGTTTTGGCAAAAATATTGAAAACAAATTATTAAATTTTTCATCTTTAAAACTAGCATATTTTGACATTTCTATGGAATAAAAAAATGCACCGCACGACATCGGCCCTTAGGTCAAGTGACCGGTTCTTCTATATTTTTTTATTTTAGAAATTTTATAAAATATACTTTTTACACTGGCCAATAAAATAAAAACATTTTTATCGAATTGTTTGAAATACAAAGAACGTTTTCCTTAAATTTGAAATTGATATATTTACTTTTGTTATACTTATTTAATAATATACTAAATTTCACCTAAATCGGTAAATGGGAAGTATGATTTCTAGGGGGATTATACCCCAAGAACAATGACGTATATAAAATTACAAGAACTGTGAAGTGTTAATATAAGTGACGAGAAATTAAGTCGAAAATTATTCAACAATGATACACCAATAAATTCCGTATTATTTAAATATTCTTTCAAAATGTTATTTACAGTTGCAAACACGGATTCTCATTTGATGGGACAAAATGTGTCGATATTGATGAATGTACAACAGGGGACATGACCTGCAATCCTAACGCCATCTGTATGAATACGATGGGGTCTTATACCTGCCAGTGCAAGACCGGATTTGAGGGCGATGGAAGGCGCTGTCAGGATATCAATGAATGTGAGATGGACGAGAAACCCTGCCACAGAAATGCCCACTGTCTCAACACCTACGGATCATACCTTTGTCAGTGCAAGGCAGGCCATCAAGGTATTTATATTGCCATATTATACATTAAAAGAAAAGATCACAATATTTTTAACCTTGAATTTTACTGATCTTTTTAACATTTATTTTGAGGAACTGTCCTTCATGTTTAAACATTTGAGTCCTCTCAAAATAATTTAATCTAAAAGTATTCAATAAACCCATAATATTAATTACTTTTTTTAATGAATCAAGTGAATCTAGTCATCTATAGCTGTTAATAACAATAATTTAGCTCATTTTTTAAATTAAATGCTTTGATATCTTCAAAACATGTTTAGTGTAACGCACAATTTCGCAAATTTTAGGCATATCTCAGCTCTAAAATAAAAAGAAAACTTACTTTAGGTGACGGTAAACAGTGCGATGATATCGACGAGTGTCAAACGGGTCAACACCAGTGTGACGTGGAGGAGCGGGCGATGTGCATTAACACTGAAGGCTCACACAAATGCCTTTGTAGAGATGGCTACATTGGGGATGGATACAAATGCCGCCTTCCAAGAGGATTCTGCACTGTTGAGAATGGCAAAGAAGTCTGCAAGTGAGATACAGAATATTTACAAATCGATTACAACTAATTTTAAAAGATGAGGAAAAAGTATGAGAGGTTGTCAATGGAAGGATTGTATCCATATAATTGATTATTATAATTCGCTTCTTATTCGTAGCACCATGATTGTTTGTTTATAAATTTTCTTAATGTTCTAATAGCTCAGAGATACAAATTTAATTTAATGTTTTCATTATAGAAACAATACTAAATCAATTCAAAACCAACCTCTAAAACTTGAAAGAAAACTTCTAAACTATATGAAACTATATGAAAACTTCTAACTATACTGCCGCAATCTATCAGATTCCATGGCTAAGTTCCTTCAGTTTATCGAGCAAGAGAAGGGCTGGATGTCTAAGTTTTAACTCAAATAAATTTTTGTGTAGCCGACTCAATTGCTATTGGCATGTCTACCATTTTTGAATAATTGCATTAATAATAAATATGATGTTCTACTTAAATATACAGTATTTTCCGACATTAAGAACAACAATTTATTGTTCTTAACTTAAAATTGTAAAACATATATTTGATTTCTTGATAATCCATATTCATGATTACCATGTATAAATATATATATATTAACCATATTCAATTATAAGTTGCCAGAGGCATTAAACTAAACAATTAAAGTGTTTTTCACTATCATATCAATTTAAATTTTATTCTTGGATCCGCGAATGATTTGAAACAATGTTATTGTTGTATACAATTCCCTTGAATCTGGTTTGATATTAGAATCCAATAATTTTGTATTTAAAATACAGACTACAATATTGAATAATTTCTTTATGCTATTATTATTGCTTATAAATTCATAAGCCGACTACTGTTTGCTAATAAATAAATGGTTTTACGTCACAAAATAAATTAGCCAGCTTATCAGGTTCCAACTATACAGGATCCTATGACAATGTCTAATAACGGATTATATAACTCCAACATCAATCATGTCATTAAGATATAATTATTGTACATAAATGCAAATAAGATGTTATGTAGATACTACTGACTTTATACAATTATTTTAAAAATGTAAAATTTCTAAATTTATCTCCATTTTATAAGTAACTTAAATTTTACAATCAGCATTATTCAATACAAAAAATCAAATATATTGTTTGCATTATATATTGTTGCATAATAAGGTTTGATTGATTATAAAAATATTTACTTTTTTCTTATACTCATATAAAGATGCAAAGAAGGTTATGATGGAGATGGTGACAATTGTACGGATATTAACGAGTGTGCTCGGGGGTTGGATAAGTGCGACGTGAACGCTTTCTGTATCAACACTCCCGGCTGTTATGAGTGTAAATGCAAGCATGGTTGGATGGGAAATGGAGTTAAATGTAATGTAAGCCACAGTTTCATTATTATTTGTAAATTTGTAACCTGTACAATTTCAGTGTTTAACTGCATATATACGAGTATCTTACTAATGTTATGTTTTGTAACATTGATTTTTAGATGATGGTTTGATAAAAAATCTGTTTTGTTAATTAACACATTAGTGACTAATTATTTGACCAATTTTAATCACAAACTACTTTATGTTATCAAAATCTTTCCCAGAAACACTTTGTTCCATTGTTTTTGTCACTGTTATGACTAATAAGTTATTATATTATGGTCCTTATACCATCATAAATTATGATAGATTTTAATATAATAAAAACAAATAGCAAAATATTGATTAGTTTAGTTACGCTACTATACATGGTATTGATACATTTGTAATAATTAGTTTTATATATAATCCTGTACTTAGGACATCAATGAGTGTAGTCAGGATACCCACAAGTGTCACAGAAATGCCGAATGTGTCAACACGCCAGGCTCCTACAAATGCATGTGCCATGAGGGTTACGAAGGGAACGGCTATGAATGCGGAGATATTAACGAGTGCCAGCGTGACAAGGATAAATGTGACCCTAACGCCATCTGTGAAAATACTAGAGGAGGAGCTAAATGCACGTATGTAACTACGAAGTTTAGAAAGTAACTTAATTTGGTATTAGATTAAAATTTGGCACATTTTGCAACTTTGTTATAACACATACTGATAAAATAATTACATATAACTTGTAATATAATTATAGAAATTATGTTAGACTAATAGTAAAAACTATGATGTTAACATGAGCAGGTATAATTACGATTAATAATCTTTAAATTATACGTTACGTTATTTAAAACATTAATAGCTTTGCATTGTTTACGCGTGTATGATATTATCGAATATTAAAAAAAGTTAGCTATTTAATCAATTATATTAATGCATTACTTTTTTAGCCTGCAAAGTATTATGATTTAATGATTTAAAAATAGTTATGTAACATTAACGTTAATGTTATTGTTAATTATTCTTAATGTATGCTTTCATTAATCAAATAATGTAATAATTTATCCATACATATTAATTATATTTATATAAGTCAATTTTTATTTAAAAGGATATGCACAAGCTTATCCACTATAATGTCTTCGAGTTCACAAGGACAGCCTTTGTTAGCTATTGTTAACTTATCATGCACATTTATTTAAGCTGCAAGAATGGCTTCACAGGAGACGGGTACACATGCAACGACGTCGACGAGTGTCAAGCTGACATGCATACCTGCAGGGAGCTGGCGACTTGCACCAACCATGTCGGCAGTTTCAGCTGCGAGTGTAAGAAGGGGTACGAGGGCAACGGGTACGACTGCAACGATATTGACGAATGCGCACTTGACAAGGACGAGTGTCATCAATACGCCGATTGCATCAACAAGATCGGTTGCTATGAATGCCGGTGCAAGAAGGGTTTTGTTGGAGATGGCGTCACCTGTGTTGGTAAGGCATAAAATACAAATAATTTCCTAACTAATACTGTAAATAATAGCTTTATTTGTGATGAAATACATTTCAATAAAAAGTATTATATGATAATATTTATCTGTTCGTTCAATATCGATATCGATGCAAGCCTTCATTAAAATATTCGTTCATCAAGGGGTTAAATTTCAAGACCAATAACGATTGGGTTACAACTTAGAAACAACCAAATTTTTATGATTACAATGATTACCTTACGTGACACCAACGAACTCGTGATCCCAATTCAAAGCCTTTAAAATATAATAATATATATAATTATTTCAAAATATAAATAATATTGTAGACCCACATTAAAAATTTGTTTCGTTAAAGATGATATGAAAACATATACTACTTAAACTAAATTGATAAAAAGGTGTAATATTTTACTATTATTTTAATAAATATTTTTCAGATCGTCACGAGTGCAGTGACAGCGCCAATGAGTGTCATAAATTTGCAACTTGCAACGAAACGATCGGTAGTTATACATGCATCTGTAACGAAGGTTTCCGAGGCGATGGGCGGATGTGTGAAGATATAAATGAATGTCGCGAAGGAACTCATATGTGTGATGAAAAAGCCACTTGCATCAACACCGAGGGCTGTTATGAGTGCAAGTGTAATAAGGTTTGTTGCTATATGTATTGTATAGCGCATTATGTTACTTTTTTAATATTCAATTTATATTGTATTTGTTTGCGAAATATATGTTTATCACTCGACTTACACTTCGAAAATCTATATTATTTTTACTTATTTTAATAATTTTTCGATGTTTTTAACTTTATATATTACAAGAGTTTTATTTGGAAAACTGCATTTTTACGTCGGATTATTAGATTTTTCGGTATAAAAGAAGGTCATCTTCTTTCAACACTACCTTTGAAAGTGACTTTAACTTTATCAAATTGATATTGTTGACGTTAAAATTTAAACAAATATCATAATTGGTTACTATTTTTGTGATTTCAGTTATTTCCAAAATATTTAATATATTAATATATTAGATACATTAGACCATTTTTTTGATTTCATTAAAATGGCATAACATTATCTAAACATTTCTCTATACATTGCATTAAAAACTTAAATTTCACCAATGACTTGGTCGCATAACTTATCAGTTAAAATTAATTTACTTTTAAAATTAAAATTAAAATTCAATTTGTAATAGCCTAATTTTTTATCAAGACTAATTTATATAGCTAATATATAATGTAGCATTTTAATATTGTTCAGTACTCCATATATAATTTTCATATAAAAATATAATTTACAAAAATATTTCCAACTTCATTTAATTTGAATTTGAAAAATCTAAAGAAAATCTTGTGGCATTTAATTATTTTTCTTTTTGCAATTTTCAATTCATTAGATGCAAATATAAAACGGGTGCTTGAAATACTTTTCGTCCATTTTAGAATTAGAGATTAAAGTAGATTTCAAAAAAAATCAAGTTTGTTATGCAAACTGTTAAAACTTTACATAAGAGTTACCAACTCGTCAACCATGCCCTTAAAATAATTCTTTAAAGAAAGTTCCAATTTCATTAAACGACAAACCTTGGTTATCTCCGATTACCAAACACCTCATCCACAAGCGCTGGGTTGCCTACCGTAACAAAAACTACCCCCTCTATAACCACTGGAAAACAAAAGTGAAATCTGAAATTATTAACGCGAAAAAAATATAGGCAAACAAAAAAATGAACTCCAATCGATCACCTAGGAACATCTACAATGCCATATCCGGTAAATCAACAACAAAAAACTCCGACTTAAACTCTCTCATCGACAAGCTTTTCCTTAGTGATCCTAGCACAGATCCTGCAACAACCATCAACAACCACTTCGCTAAAAACTTTGCCAATCCTACCGTCCTACCAACCTTCGAAGACGACGACTGGTGTCCCGTCATTTCCCCAGCCAAAGTGGTAAAAACACTAGCCAATCTTGATGACAAAAAATCCCCGGAGCCTGACGGTATTCCCTCAATGATCCTGCGAATTTGCGCTGATACACTTTGCTACCCACTTTCACATATTTTTAATCTTATAATAACTCTTCACCACATCCCCAAGCTCTGGAAATCGTCCCATGTTGTTCCAATTCCAAAAAAGCGTAATCCGACCTTAGATGACCTAAGACCCATTTCACTTCTGTGCATCTGTTCGAAAATATTCGAAAAGCTTATTTGCAAAAACAACTAAATTATTTTATGACAACTACGGTCCGAATCAATACGGCTTCAAACTCCTATCAAATACTACACCGGCTCTAATCGATGCACATGATTTCCTCACTAAATACACGGATGATCCTTCTAATGTGTCGACCTCGTTTGTAGCCTTCGACCTCTCCAAGCCTTGGACTGTGTCCCTCACGAAAAGCTAATCACATCCCTTGTTAACACTAACTTTCCCAAATGATTCTTCTTAAAAGATACCTTCAACA
Organism: Coelogynopora nodosa; assembly: GCA_034780555.1. Taxonomy (NCBI): domain Eukaryota; kingdom Metazoa; phylum Platyhelminthes; order Proseriata; family Coelogynoporidae; genus Coelogynopora; species Coelogynopora nodosa. The sequence continues at coordinate 17,401 of JAUZND010040124.1, forward strand.
AAGAACTTAATCTGTAAAATTATCTACCTAACACCATCAGTAATCATGTAACCGTGCATTCAGGAGTACCCTAAGGTGGGGTCCTTTCCCCGTCTCTATTTTGTGTATGCATCAAGCACCTGAAAGTTTTAACTCCTCAACTTTATTTAAATATGCCGACGACACCAGTGCAATTACACCACACTCCGACTCTACTCTGATCGTCCCCAAAATTCAAAACATTCTTTCTAAATTTGAATCCGAATGCATTGACCTTGGTCTTTCACTAAATCACAAGAAAACCCATGTCATGTGCATAACACGAAACCAACAACCACCAAAAAATGACTTCACAACCTCCCATACTTTCACAGACAACATCAAACTCCTTGGTGTGACTTTCAGAACCAATAAAAAATGGAACACCTACATTAACAACTGTGTTAAAAGCGCGTCCAGATACTTAATACTTATACCCCATAAGACACCTTAAAAACATCATCAACGAGAAATCCCTTCTGAAAATTTACTTCACTAATGTTCGCAGCATTATAGAATATGCTGCCCCTCTGTTCATTGGGTTAAATCTACGAGACTCCCAAATCCTTAAAAAACTTAAAAAGAAAACTTTAAGAATCATATTGTTCATCAAAGACATTCCGCCAAATATTCAATCTCTAGAAACAAGACAAATACCGCAAGCTAAGAAACGGTTTCTCTTCTCACACAAAAACCGCCACTATCCGCTGCACCAGTTAACACCTCATGTGCTCCTCCACTCCATGAAATTTTCTCAATCCTTCGTACGCTCTACCTGCCGACAAAATTATTTTTCCCAAAAACTACTACTATTATCAACCAGTAATCCCCTCCATTGTCCACTACATGTATACTCTGTTATATACATTTATTGTTGTAACATATTTAAAGTAACCAACTTTTACTTTTTGTTCAACCTCTATCCATTGCTGTACACGATTTTTATTACTGTACTTTGATACCCAAATAAACGCTTATTATTATTAATATTATTATTATTATTATTATCAAATTGATATCTATACTTTTATGTAATGTTCCAATAGATCGTTGAAGATATATTTAAATGAGATAATAATATAATTATAAATTAGGTTTATGCAATTAAAGACATGAATAAACATTCCATCTGCTATTTTTCAATATCATAATCGGTTTAACTAATGAAACAATCTATATTTATATAATGTATGTGGATGGTTACCAGTCAAAATGACTTATTTCAATATTTTATTTTAAACAATGATGGTGAAGATTAAATATGGATATCAAAGTCTGTATTCTGGTTTAATTCATATATAAGAAAGTTATTCAAAATTATAAAATTCCAATTGTTTTCTAATATTGCTTATTCTAGAACACAAATTACTAAAGTTTACATATCTGTTAAAAATATTTATTGTTTTAAATAACTACTGCTTAGTAATTTTTTTTACAACATTAAAAAGCTTGGAAATATGATTAATTTAACAATTTATTTGATATTTAAGAACAACATTTATTATAATGTAACGTTTTTAATAGATAGGAAATATAAAAAAATATTTATTATTAAATGTAATGACTAGTTTAAAGTCCAGGAAAGAATGATAAAATATTTATTAGTAATATATATGTTTAACATTTTTTTAATAAAATATTACTTTTTTTTTCTTCTACATTACAACATAAAAAAGCCTTTGAAATGTAGATATTTATGAACTAATTATTTTACGTTTATAACTCTACATTATTATCTGGAAAGATATGGATACAATAACTAAAACAGAATGCCTTATATTACCTTAATAAACATAGGTATGTAAATTGTGAATTAAATCGTTAACGTTTATCGGTTTTTGTTTTTAGGAGCAATGTTTAAAATTGAAATATATTTTATTCTAAACTCGTTTCCTTCAAAGTCACGAATATACTAATGATTTATGATATGTTATTAATTAAAGCAAATTATTTTAATATTTTAATATGATCAATAATACAAATAAAATTTACAAAACTAATATAGAAAGAGCGGGAGTATTTTCTCGTTGTTGTAGACTTTGGAATAATTGTTTTTCTATTTATATTAATTTTAAATCGTTTTTATTAGTTCCATTTCTCAATCATTTCCTACTTAAAATTAAAGGTTTAAAGAGTTTATAAGTTTTTTAGTTAATAAATGTGGAGTAGAAACTGAAAGATAGCCTACTCATTATCAAATATAAATTCTGAGTAAATTAGTTAATACCTTATATATTATTAAGATCAAGTGGTTATATGATTACATTATGTTCCCATACTTTACATGAGAAAGTCTAAACGATGAGATGGTGAACTCTATGGATCAGACGCACAAAATATTTTAATTTTTAGTATGACGTCACGAATATTATTTATAAATTACGAACCGGATATTATTTATATTAAAAAAGTAATGATCAAGGAGGGTTTTGGTATTCAAATTTAAATATCAAAAACAATTATATATTAGACTATATTTAATTCAGTCTATGCTAACCAAACCATCCGAATCAATAAATAGTGTCTATATTGGTATTTATACAATTGGTTTATCGATTATTACTTTTCAAATATTAATTACTATATATATATATATATTAGTTGAAATACAAATGCCACGTATAGATAAGATAAGTTCTTTATTGATTTCATTACGTATGACTAAATCTCTAAAATTGTTAATCAATATTACCTGTAACTATATCTTGGTGGATAAATATACGATTCTGGTAAAGGTATAAATGAACTATTTACCAATACATTTTAGTTGTTTAATAACAGTTAAAGTAAACTATTTTTATGTTAAAAAAGTGTAGACTGGCATAATTATCAATTAATCGTTTGAAATTTTTTGAATACCCTTTGGTGTTATATTTATCGTTTCTTGTAATAATAAATAATCTAATTTATTTATATTTAACAAGATATAAATGAGTTACATTTCTGTATTTAGGGCTACACCGGTGATGGAAACAAATGTAAAAAAACAGAACCCAACGAATGTCTGGCTGGAACCGATAAATGTCACACATATGCTGACTGCATCAACACTGATATCGGCTATAACTGCACCTGTAAAAGTACGTTTTCATGTTATAACAGTGGATTTAACGTTCATAAATACAGATAAGATAGAATATAGCAATGTCTGTGACTGAGCTTATAGTCATGGTTATTTATCATCGTTTTTGTCTTAAAATGAAGTAGTTAAGACAGTTAGTGATGTTAGAATTTTTTTAAGACCAAAGCTCAGACCAAATTATATACTATAAAACCATGTGAAACAAAGGCCTTATTAATGCACTTTTTCAAAACACAGAGTTTATGTTACGGTAATAATGTATACAAAACTCGTATTGTTGTTGAGAATGGTATTGATGCTTTCAACTAATAATTCAATAATTTAATTGAAATCAAGACTTTTAATCAAATATACTAAATCATTACAAAAATAATTTTGCTATTATAGTTTTGATATTTAATATTAACACACAATTTCAATACCATTTAAACCGTTTCAAAAACTTAAATTTGATTGTATATTTACAAAAAGAGACATGTAAAAAATAGGGAACTTATACATCCGACGTATGCAAATAGCTGATTTGTTAAATATTTTTCGTTCCAAATAAGCAGAAGATATATTATAGTTATATTATAGTTATAGTTATAGTTATAGTTATAGTTATAGTTATAGTTATAGTTATTATAGTTATAGTTATAGTTATAGTTATAGTTATAGTTATAGTTATA
>JAUZND010040135.1:0-18421 GCA_034780555.1 Coelogynopora nodosa
TCTCTCTCTCTCTCTCTCTCTCTCTCTCTCTCTCTCTCTCTCTCTCTCTCTCTCTCTCTCTCTCTCTCTCTCTCTTTGGCGCCCTCCCTGTTTATTATTTCATTTCTGCATGTTACAGTATAACGGTTTATATTTTGATAATGTGTAATTTGAAAGCCCAACACATTAACTTAAAAGTAGTTAACTACTGTCTTCTTTTCAAAATAATTTGTACAATACTAATATCTAAAATTTGATAATGGTTCACATCTTTTTAATATTTAAAAATAAACATTTCATTACGTTTTATAAGATTTCAAATAGAATTGTTCGAATGACTTTCAACATTAAATATCAATTGAAAGTGCTCCAATTATCACATACCAAACAAAGGCATATTTCGATGTGAACACTGTGAACACTCAGATTGAAATTAAATTGATTTCCAAAGATGTATAGATTGGTTCCTGGCAAGCTTAACATATTATAAAAATCAGTTCGATTGTTTTCAGTTCAACTGAGAAATACATTGGAACATTAATCTAATGCCTAAGCATTATTTTTATGTTAAATTTTAATAAAAAATATAATTTCACATGCCAACGCTAATTTTACTAAATTATATATCGTTTAGAATACTGAGGATTCCATTTAGATTTTGAAATATGCGAAAGTAAACATTTGTTTTTATTAATTTGCAACTGTTATTGTATGGATAATATGAATATTTGATTCAGTGTGAAGGGTATTTATGTTCAATATATAATTTTATTGCAAGTTGCAACTCCTCCTTCCTACCATTTTTTGTCGGTGAAACACTTATGGCAGTCAATTAATTATAATGTCTAGTAAATATTAGTCTATCATTGTTAATAGTATATTGATGTCGACATTATTTTAGTTTTTAAAAACGTAAACATTATAAAACAATGCATAATAAATAAATAAATGCAAAGCATTATAAAATATTTCGAAATAAATAATTAATTTAACATTTAATTCGTGTGATATATATATTGAGTCTAACCACAATATATAAAAAGCTGTTCAGTGTATTTTAGTTCATTATCATTTATTGTCACAAAAATAATGAATAAATGTGAATCATATATATTTTCACACGTGAATATCTTTCTTATTATTTATTTTAGTATATAATAAATCGTCAGTAATGCTGAACTATTTTCATAATCATGTATACCGCGCAGGTCTTAATAGCGAATATTTATAGTTTGGTGATAGCCTCTGATGCGGTAAATAGTTTCAGCTATTAATTGTTTTTTACATATTATTATATTATAGACTGTGTTATCGCAGGTGTAACCAAAAATGTTATTAGAAAATATAAATAAAAACGTAGAATTTTATTTGTATTATAAATGTATCATTTTACATTTGGTAACATTGATTAATATAAATAAAAAGTTTTCATTTTTCTAATTGGCAAAATTTATTCATCAACCTTTGCTTTGGCTTCTCCTTTTCCGAGACATTTGCTCTTGGCGCAGTCCTTGATAACGCTTTTACACTTGAAGCAGCATTTAACGGTGGCAAGTTTTCCCAGAGCCTTATCCGCTCTGCAGGTTTTACAGCAGTCCCTGCCCTCCATAAGGCATCCCAGGGCACATTTAGCCATGCTTCCTTCCACTGAGGACATCACGGCTACAACAACAGTCAGTGCGAGGATGATTGCGACCTGAATATGAAAGGTTATTATTGTAGTTATCTCTTCATTAGGCGAATTACACTGTGGATTAATTAACTAAATATATATATATATTAAATGTATATAGAGCCCGAAACTATTAATTAAAATAAGTCAGAAAACTAGGTTTTCTTGAGTATGAAAACGAATAATAATTATAATCTGTTATATGAACATAATTGTCAAATATATATTGTTAATATTTGACGAAAATGTATCTAAATACTTTAATTTAATAATAAATCTATAAAAAATCTATAATTAAATTTAATGTACATACATACATTATATAGTATAATATTATTAACACAGATTATTGCAATACATTTTCTACAGACATATGGATAATTGTTAAAAAATGCTTAGAAATAGTGTTCTGAAAGCCTAAGTAGGATATACTGTATACATAATTAAAATGACTATAGCGTAAAATACACCCAATTAAAATATCGTTGTAAAATATGTAAGTTCTGCAACGTATTGCAATAAAATACCAATATATTCTTTTGAGTTATATTAATTTTCTCAGCATTTTTCTTTACAAAACTATCTTTCTGGGTTATATTATTCTCTGTAGTTTTCAGTATATAGTTTTGTATAAATTTATTATAATCATGTATATTATGTAACTTTTCTTTCGCGCTTTTAAACTACCTTGTATTACCCATTGTTTCGTTTTACGATGTATTCGCAGACGTACCGTTTACATAAATATATTGGTATATTACTTCAATACGTGGCCGAAATTATATTTTTTAAATGGTTCCCTTTCCAATTTAAAATAATTTGACTTAGAACAGACGAATACATATATCCTTTAGTTTAAAAATTGGCGAAAATAGAATTAATTATAGTTAAATGTTATGTCATGTAACTTTTTTGTTATGATAAGTATATCAATTTTTAAAGTTTATTTTAAAATTTTAGGTAATTATTCCAACATTTTGTGTTTAAAATAGTTCTAAACTCAACTACAAACAATAAATATTCATACCTTCATTATTTCTTCTCGTTACTTAGAGACTTCAAAAGCTTATGATAGGAAACTACGGCTACTTTGGTATTTATATAAAATATTCTCGTTCATTCAATTGCTTAGTCGACAAAACTACTTTTATCTGCACACAATGGAAAGTGTTTGTCTACAACATGCTTCAACTAAAATGTAATGTTTGTTAAAACTAAGTTGCTTAATTGTGTAAATAATTTTTAAACACTTAGATCGTATATAATTTTTTTTTACAGTATGTATGAATGTACTTTATTATAGTTTTTACAAATTGTTTAATTTATTTTAAATTTGATTTTAGAACAAAGTTTTAAAAATAAAGATATAAACAAACTACTGAATCACCTTTTTTTGTAAAAATTATTTATTTTTTTATACTTTTCGAATAAACAAAGTATACCTTTAGATAGAGCGTGTAACACATAAATAAAGGTAGATAAATAAAACGATGATACTTACAAAAAATAGAGATACAAAAATGGTTACATAGAAAGATACACAACTTGAACTATTTAAAAAATATTTCAGGAAAAAAGAGCAGCCTTGATTGGTTTGTTGAAACTATAAAGTTAGTTGAGCATTTAAGTTACAATAAGTTGAGATATTATAATAAGAATAGTTTATAAAATTTGATAATTAAAATTTTAAGAGCTATTGACTAGAATTTTGAAGCTAATTCATTTATATGAATTACAACAAGTAATACAAAGAAGCAGATGATTACAAAACACTTTGTAGATTACAAATTTTTGACTGGATTATAAATAACCCAAAAAACAATTGTTTGTGACAAAATTGATTAAGTTTTAATTTGATAGTAAATTGCGTATATTTAATCTTTTATTATATTTACTATTATTTATTTATTTATTTATTTATTTATTTATAATTAATTTAACAAATTAATTTATTTATCTAAAACGTTGTATGTAAACATATGCTAACTTATAATCTAACATATAGTATATATATATATATAGTTTAAAATATTATTGTGAATAACAAGATTTTGTAAATATATGTATTTGTTAAATTATAAGTTAGCATAAGTTTACATACTACATTTTAGATAAATAAATTTAATTAATTAGTAATAAATCAATAATAATAAATGATTTGAATATACGTAATTTTCTATCAAATTAAAACTTAATTAATTTGTTGACAAAAGTTTGCCGAAATATATAATTGACAAAATACACATTATGTGAACCTCCATTTAATACTAGAAAGCTACTGAACATTATATGGTCAACTTTCATCTTTTTTGATTATTATATAATTTTATTACAAATTTTATTTTGTGTAGAAAATGATGTATCTGTTGGTTCAATGTTTGAAAGTGGTTAATTTACGCATAGATATTTATAAAAAATAATAAAAAGTATTTATAAATAAACAATTGTCAACTTAACCGCTTAAATATAAATATGCTCATTTTTTAAAGCTATGATTTTTTTGGCAAATTGTATTCGGTCCTGATTTAAAATAGAATTTTCGGTCGATCCTAGGCTGAGTTATATGTATCCATAAATCTCTCAATACGTAGAAACCATGTACTTACATTTAATTGTGTCTGCCTTATTTATTTACACATGTTTACATATTGTGCGTAAATTTTTAAATATTGTTTCGTAAATGCTAAACGTAGCCCCTGAGAGTTTGAAACATATTCGGAAACATTGTTTGGTATCTTGTTCCTCTCTTCAATTAGAAGTTTATATTGTTATACACCTATTCTGTTTTATTATCGGGATTGTCTCTAGTTTTGTTTCTGCTTTTTGGATTTGATCAGCTGTCTTTTTAAAAATCTTATTCCAGGCATGTTTTAAAATATACAACACCTATTTTTTGGATTTTAAACATATTTAAGAATAATATTTGTGGCTTTAATTATAACACATTACTTTTGCTTGTTTGGGCCATATCCTAGATGTTGTTTTTTTTCATTAAACCATCTTGGTACTATTATATATTTTTATTTATTTGGCAGTTGTAGTTCTTTGCTATTTTTTATTTGTTCTGAGGAAGTGTTGAGGAATTGAATAGAAAAGAATGTGATCAATAAAAGGATGTAACATTTTTGGAGAATTTTATGTGGTTCGAACATTTTATTTTTACGGTGACACTGGCAACTTTATTATATAATATTCTTGATAAAACAGAATCACAGGACAAGGTTTAATGAAAGTAAATGAGAAATAAAAATTCTATTAAAAATATAAAAAAGTTTCGGTTTTAATGTTTTTTACATAAACATAGTGTATCATAATGTAAAAGGTAGATCTAATATAACATGAGGTGGAAGGTAAAACACATATCATTTTGGATAAATATATATATTTAAAAAATTTATGCAATATTTTATTTTGCAAATGATTTCAGAGAGATTTGGAATAGTAATAAAATTGGATTAATATGAATAAAATGTATACAGCACTCTTTTAAGAAAACCGCTGTAAACCGTATGCGGTAAATATGAACTAATATTAGAAATTTGAAATTATCAGTAAAATGAAAGTTTCATTTCACTCACTTTGCTCGCTTTGATGTTTTATTTACACTTTACTCACCTTTTCCTAAAAAACGGATAAATATTTTATTATAGTAATAATTTTATATATTTGTTAAAAATTATTATTTTATATTGTCTTTAATTGTGGCGGTCAATTTCTTAGAGATTGCTTTATCTATTTTCCTCATCCATTTATTTTATTGTATTGCATTATTATTGATACTTTTTAAAAATGTTTAAACCCATTTTATAGATTAAAAAATACGTTTTTATATCTTCCAGTAAATTATACAACAAATTAAATATTATACAAGAGATAATATTGGCATGTCAAGAAACCATAGATGACTCTGGTTTGAATGTTTCTGAGATGTCTTAATTAAAATTATTATAACTGTTGGCATATGCCTTTTGTATTTTTATAAAATGGATACAGATAAAAGATTGGGCATGTATTTGCTATCTTGAACTGCTGTTAAATCCGATCAGTGATGATTTTATAAAATATTAAAAAATTTAAAAACCTTGAACTGCAATTTAAAATAGTTTTTGTAATATCTATAACAAATAGTTATGACAGCGAACGACGTTTCACATGAATCTGATACTGTTGTAGATCAGGATAACAATTAAAAATGGTATTTTCTCGAACAGTATATAATTCCATAATTTTTAAAATATTTTTTTCATTGTCCAAATTTTGTGTGTCTATTACAAACATAGCAATACATATTTGCCTAAATAATATCTTATTCTAGAGGTAGATCTTTTTCGCAAAAATTCTAATTCTAGAATTTCATTGATTGTTAAAGCTGGTCCAAAATCAACAAACGGATATTTTTTTTCAAAACGATATTTGGATATTATTATTTATATCAGTATTATAAAAATCAACATTGTAAACAAAACGAAAATGAAAAATAACAAATTCTCTATAAATATCTATTTAACGATTTTTACAAATTGGACATTTGAAAGGGCCTGCTACACAAAGAAATCTTTAATTGGTGTTAAAATGATCTAAAGTAAATTTTGTTCACTCGCTTCAAAATTTCGGATGATTTGCCCTGTCATTTATCAACGGTTGCTACTAATCGCAACTGTTTCTATATCGTCAGAAGGTGTGTACACACTTCCCATACCCAAAGACTGTCTAGAGTTATGCGTACTTAAAATTGGTTGAATTATCCAAACAATTAATATATTGGGCAATATAATTTGAATCGTCGTTTACATTTCCAATTTAGACTGTTAAGAATAATTTCACTTGTAAATTTTAACTTAATCTGTTAGTTTAATATTTTACTTATTTGCTACGAAACATACATTTATATTTTCTATCCAGTCAACGAATTGTTGCTTATTAAATAGGATTATTCAGATACATTATAATTGCATAATTGCATAATTCTAAAAAATACCGATTATATATGTATGTTAGGAAATCTCATACATTTTTATTCAGTATGATTTAATTTCAGTTTAAAACGTTGTTTTGAAATATATAACAGTGAGGAATACTGCATCCTTCATTGGCTATTATCACCATTGTAAATGTTAATATTAAATATATGTTGAATTTTTATAATATTTTTGACAAATTCTCTAATTTCATATTCTGGGACTAAACCTATGCAAATATTAATTCATTAAATATTATTGAATAATTAGTGTGTTTATTCTTTTATCTAATTAAAATTGACTTATGAAAATGTAATGTTTCAATTTATGTACAAAAATGTTAAAGTAATAATTATAAATATATTAAGTTATACTTTATAGTAGACAACAGAATAAAAATGTAATTTTTATTTTATCTTACACAACACGATTATAAGGAAAAATGATTATTTAACATGGTGGTTATCAAAATATATTTGATAGCCGATATCCAGGTGATAAAATGTTTTATTTTTAAAACAAATAATTATTCATTTTCTTGGAGTAATACTAATAAACAATCAACATAAAAAATAAAGCAATATACATTCCAAAATTAATCTTTTAATGAAAATAATGGTACTTTATTTAAACCATATATATGTTTTTTACATCAGGTAACACTAATTAGATTAATATAAACTAAATTCTTTCATTTTTATAATTGACATAGTTTATGCATCAACTTTTGGTTTGGCTTCTCCTTTACCGAGACATTTGCTCTTGGCGCAGGCCTTGATAACGCTTTTACACTTGAAGCAGCACTTAACGGTGGCGAGTTTTCCCAGAGCCTTATCAGCTCTGCAGGCTTGGCAGCAGTCCTTGCCCTCCATAATGCAGCCCAGGGCACATTTAGCCATGCCTCCCTCCACTGAGGACATCACGGCTACGACAACTGTCAGTGCGAGGATGATTGCGACCTAAAATGGTTGTTGCAATTATCTCTTTATTATGAACATTTAAAAATCAGATTATGAATAAAAATTAAAACAATTCTAAAGCATTGTTTAAAAATATGGATTAATAGTTATAATATTATATAAATGGCGTTAAAAGTGTTCATATTCAAATTACCTAGCAGGATTTAAACAAATGCAATATTAATTAGAGAAAATTATGAATACAATTTGAATTCCTAAATATTTGTTTAATACTGTTTCAATTATATTGTTTGTGATATAAATAATTCTCACATTTATTAAAATTTATCAATTGTTTTCAAATCTATAACACCAACATTTACAGTTGTATCTCAGAAAGTTTCAAATGAATTTCAGGAAAAGCTCATTGATATTCAAAAAATTATTTCTTATTAAAAAAATACCAAATGCAATTAAAAAAACTAAAATCAAATGAGAATATCGGTTAATTAATTGTTTTTAATAATATAATCATTAATTGTTATTTAAAAAACCCTTTTCAATTTATTTTAAGTTGCATTTACAGATTTTTTTCCTTCTAATTTATTGTTGCTTTCAATTTGAAAATATTTCTAGTTAGATATTATGTTGTAATTTTTGTACGTCTATAATTTAAACAACTAGTAATCTAGTTTATAACATCTAACAATTTAAATACTGAACAAGATGTTCCGTTTTGTAACTCAAATATGCTTATACGTGGCAGTTGTTCTTTAGAAAGATCTTAGTCGACTGTAATAATGTCACCGCGTTTTTCTTAATAAATATATAGAAAATATGTTCTCTTTGCATATGGAGAGAACATATATGAACGGATTTTTTTGGAGCTTATAAGGAGTATTTAAATGTCCAACAGAAATAATACGAGGATATTTGTTTTAGAGATTGCTGAATATTACGAACTTTCTGGAATATAGATGTTTATTTACAAGACTACAATATTCATTGCATATTATGCTACACATATTTTTTTAGCAAAGGCTATTCTTTGATATGTTCACTTTTGTTAGACAATGATTTTATGGGTTTATAAATTAAAACTAGCAATATATTATAAATCTTACAATATAGTAATATTGTTATTTTTATAACACATTAATCATAATCATTTTTCGGGGACTGACTAAACGTCATTTTAGGTATTTTTCTGAGTTACAAGTGAATTTGAATAAATTATTTTCGAAACTATATTATAAATTTTATCAATTACAATTAACATTGTCCATATTATTGTTTTCTCTTTCTGTTAATGTATTCTAAATTACATACGACGATTTTTAGTTTTACTACGAAAAACTTTTCTGAAATTATATTGATGATCTATGAATTACATCTTTAGCATGTGCTTCTATGAGTAACGTGATATATTATGACCATATATTAGAATTATATGAGGTTATTAAATTAAATATCTCTATGTAAATAAATCAAACTTTATTTTTCACAATATAGACATATTTATTATTATGAGTTATTAAAAAAGATCAGAGGTGCTTTGAATCATACTTTGAAAAGTCTAAGACAGAATAAGTCGAAACATTTAACTATTTCAATTTTAATCCAAGGAAACCAGAAATTTAACGAATTAATAAACATAATTTTTTAGATTTATACCATTCTATTCCTTAGCCTTATGTAATATTCCCATATAAATTGTGCTTCGAATCAAAATAGATTTTATACAAAAATTGAGTGTGAAACTGTAAAAATATGTTGTTTCCTAACCTGAGTGTTGTTTTCGTTAAAACAAAGTTTCATTATTTTTAAATAATTTCAATAGCCAAATATTAATACTTAATTTTGCACTATGTTTTTTAATAAATGTTTAATTATTTTTTGCATTATTTTAATTGATATACTTCATATAGTAACGCACAATGAATAACTTAATTTCCTTTTTTAAATTATTGCATTTTTCTTTATTATATAACAATGTTTTTAATATTACAAATAATAAATTATAAACTTATCACACTATTTTTATGGTTTAAATAGTATTTAATTTTGGCAATAAATATTTTAAAAAATTAGATTAGATTACAATATAATGCGATTTTATTATTTTCCTTTTTTGGTATTTAACACAGATATTAAAATATTCAAAATTAGAAAAAAACAGTTTTACAATTATTCTATACACCGTTACAAAGGTAGACGGAAAGTTTTCATAAATATATTGATATAATAATATTTTATTACTTTGCAGAACATAAATTTTTTATGTGTTTTATCCAACTTACAACCCTTTTATTGTCTACTTAAAATAGTTTAACTCAGACAAAATGAGTAATTAATACATCGTTTAGTTAAAATTTTGGCGAAAAAATTATAAATTTTAGTTTATTATTATGTTATAAAAAAATTATGTTCAGTATTCATTTAAAAATTTTAGGTAATTATTCCAAAATTTTGTGTTTAAAATAGTTCTAAACTCAACTACAAAAAATAAATATTCATACCTTCATTATTTCTTCTCGTTACTTAGAGACTTCAAAAAGCTTATGATAGGAAACTACGTCAACTTTGGAATTTATATAAAATATTCTCGTTCATGCAATTGCTAAGTCGACACAACTACTTTTATCTGCACACAATGAAAAGTGTTTGTCTACAACATGCTTCAACTAAAATGTTATTGTTAGTTAAAACGGAGTTGCTATATTGTGTAAATAATTTTAACACTGAGGATCGTATATGTAACATTTTTTACGGTATATATGAATAAACTTAATGGAATTTTCTAATTGTTTTGTTAATTTTAAAATAGATTTTAAAAGTGAGTTTTTAAAATAAAGAGAAAAAATCACGGTGTAAACTTTTTTTCTTGAATCATTTTATTGTCATACATTTTCGTGTACTATATGTAAGTATAAGGTGGACAAAGAAAACTACGTTACATTAAAAAAATCGAGATACAAAAAGTGGTTTTATGGAAAGATACTCAACATGAACTATTTAAAAAATATTTTAGCAAAAAATAGCAGACTTAATTAGTTTGTTGAGCTTCTTTTTTTTGGTTCAGACTTACAATAGGAAGAGCTTATAAAATTTGATGATTAAATTCGTAAGAGCTTTTGGCTAGAATTTTAAAGCTAATTCAATTATATGAATTACAACAAGATATATAAACAGAAGAAGATGATCACCAATTACTTTGTAGATTAAATATTTTTTATTGGATTATATCATAAATTAAAACATGTTTTATTTAGAAATATTGTTTTACATGATAATATTTTAATTTAGTATATATTTATTACATTGGAAGTAAGCATCTGTTTAGGTATAACATTTTAGATCAATTCACTCATTCATAAATAATTTTTTTTAAATATAATAAAAAAGGTTAAAATAATAATAGTAAATAAAATAAGTTATAAATATATGTTAGATCAAATATATTTTATTCTGATAAAACATGTGTTTAGTTATCTCATCGACTTATTAATATATGATCTAAAGATTGATATCTGTTTTAGTTATTGTAACAAAATTTCAACAAAATTCTTAGTGTATTGAAACTTTTTTTAAAATCATATATTTTAAATTAACTCTTAAATGAAATGTTAATCAATTTTGTGACCAAAATTTATCAAAATATATCGTTGACAAAATACGTATAATTTGAACCACAATTTATTACTAAAAAGTTAGTGAACATTTTATATTGATCTTTTAAATGAACATAGTTGTGTTTAAATTGACCTCCCCTCATGGTCGGGATAATTAAAGGACAAAAATAATCCTGTAGTTCTACAGTCAACTTTAATGTTTCTTGATTATTATAAAACTTTACTTTTGGATTAATAATTTTAAGTAAAATGTATAGAAAATGACTTATTTTTTGGTTTAGAGTTTAAAAGAGGTCGATTTATGCATATATTAAAATATGCAATAATATAAATTTTTAATAAATAAACGATAGTCAAATAGAATACAAGTATTATGTTAATATTTTTCAGGCTTACAATTTTTTCAATTAATCATTAATTTTTAAAATTTTATTATGAATTCTGACAAGTTGTATTCAGTCCTGATTTTAAAATATAATTTTCAGTCTATCCTATAAGATTGAGTTGCATGCATTCATCAATCTCGATACTGTATTATATATATTATACATAGAAATCTTGTAAAATAATTTCATTTAGTTGCGTTTGCTATATTTATTTTCAGAGGTTTATATATTTTGTGTAAATTACAACTATTGTTTTGTAAATGCTAATTAAATAGCCGCTGAAAGTCCAATGTCCCGCAAAATAGTTTGGTCACTTACTCCCCTTTTTGATTAGAAGTTTAAATTGTTACATGTGTTCTGTTTTATTAACTGGTTTGTCCAAAGTTTTGTTTCTACATTTTGGATTTGATAGGCCGATGTCACACCAGGCACGCTTTTGAAAAGTACAAGCAATATACAATACATATATTTTTAAACATAATTTAAATTAATATTTTGTGGTTTAATTATAACACATAACTTTTTTTGACATTTCTGTAGTTTGATCCTGGATATAGTTGTTCCTTTAAAACATCTTGGTACTATTATATATTTTTATTTATTTGGCAATTGTATAGTTCTTTTTCATTTGTTCTGTGGAAGTGATGTTGAGGAATGGAATAGAATAGAATGTGATCAATAATAATAAAAGGATGTAAAACTTTTTAGCATTTCATGCGGTCCGAACATTTTAGTTTGTCCGAACTTTGTTAGCTATATTTATAACATATTTATTTATTCATAGTTATTATCCTTATTAATTATGTATTAGTAGTTGTTTAGTTCACCTTTACCATAGTTGTTTATTGTAAACGAAAACAATTACATTTTTATGTTATTTTTGTTCGCATATTTTCTAATATGTATCGATTTTGATGTTATCAAATAAATTCTAATAATAATATATTTGACAAAAATGTATGTTTTCAAACAGGAAGAGGAGAAGGTTATATATAGAAAGTGTTATGAGGATAAAAACAATTAAAACATTATAAAGATATTATAGTGGAGTACTATACATATGTTTACAATAAATGTATGATTTTAAACGCTGTTAAAATTAAAATAAAATAATAAATTCTTTAAAAAAAATTGGTTTTTAGGTCTTTCCGAAATATATTACAATCTGAATGTAACTCTAATATGAGTAGGAAGACTATTTAAGATGAGAAAAATATGGGTAAGAAAAATATTATTTATAAATAAATATTATTTTGTATATCATTTTATATTTTGCGGATGGTTTTAGAAAGATTTGGAAAAGTAAAAAAATGCAGAAGATTTATATAAATAAAATATATACCGCATTCTTTAAAATATATATAGTACATGGTAAAAATGAAATAATATTATACATTTAAAATTATCAGTAAAGTGAACATTTTGTTTCCCTCACATTGCTCGCTTTTATGTTTTATTTACACTTTTCTTACTTTTGTAACACAGGTATATATATTTTAATGCAGTAAACAATTATAGATTTGTTGAAAATTATTATATCATAATATATTTAATTGTGACGGTCAATTTTCTTAAGATTAGTTTATCTATCTTATATATTTATTTATTTAATTATATTGCATTGCATTAATATTATTTTGAGTAAATGTTTAATACCATTTTATAGATTAAAACATATTATGTATTAATATATTCTAATATATTATACAACAAATCAAATATTATACAAGAGATAATATTGGCATTTCAAGCAACCACTATTAGTTACATAGATGACTCTGCTATGAATGAATTTGAAATTTCTTAATTATGATTATTGTAAAATGTTGTCATATGACTTTTATACTATTATAAAATGGATACCGATTACAGATTGGGAAACTGCTTGCTATCTGGAACTACTGTTAAATCCAAAGAATGATAATTGTATAAAATAATTACAATTTAAAAGTTGTTTTAGTATCTATAAGCAATATTTTATAACAACGAACAACATTTCACACGAATCTGATACAGTTGGAGGTCAGGATAACAATTTAAATTTTTTAACATATTCATTTGGTAATTTCCCGAACAATAATACATTTTTTATTACATTTTATTCAATACCCAAAACATAGCAATACCTATTTGCCTAAATAATATCTGATTCTTGGGCAGGGCTGCAAATAACTGATCCGCTGGTTCGTTGACCAGTAAAACCCCCTCCCGAACCATTAAGAAATTCTGTGTACTGGTTTTCCGTCGGACGACTAGTAATAATTATTAATTCTATATAATAAATCAGTGAGTGGCGTGGTATGGTTACGTAATAGGATTAGTTTAGTTGGTTTTGTGAGTTAACACGGATTAAAATATGATTAAATAATAATAGCGGCTAATTAGCCTAAAACCTAATAAAAGGCAGAGTATAATTATATATTGTCATAGTTGACTTTATCGAGCACACATGTCCCAGTCACCGTTCGAAAGATACTTCAATGTTAAAGCACCAACTTCTAAATCTACAACACGACCAACAGCGCAATCAGGTATCAAATATGAAAAGACAATTTAGGCCTGAATGGCAGAAACGTTACTCGTGGGTTGCATTCAAGAAAGAAAAAAATGTTTCGTACGTTTTATGTCAAATCGAACAAAACCAATGCCTTCAGATGTTGTGTCTTTATCACAACTAGATGCGGCAAAAAGATTATTGACGATTACGGCTTACAAGAACAATAGAGCTGCAGTTCTTTAGTTTTTATTCCAAAACTTCTTATGGGTAGAATTTTTATCGTAAAAATTCGACTTCCAAATTTTATTGGTTGTTGAAGCTGGTCAGACCCCAAAATAGAGTATTTTTTTCTTTTCTGAACAGAAGTAGAATATAAATGATATCAGTATTTTAAAAATCAACATTATAAACTAGATAAAAAATAACCAATTCTCTTAAAATGTCTACTTCACGATTTTTTACCAAATAGTACATTTTCAGGGGGCGGTTACACGATCAAAAAGGTACCGGTGCAAAACTTTTGTTAGTGTTGAAATGACCTGAAGAAATTTTTATTCACTGTCTCTAAACGTTAGCTTGATCTGCTATATCATTTATTAACAGTTGCTGCCTTCACAGTACACCCTTTTCATCCCCAAAGACTGCCTAGAATTATTGCGTATGTGAAATTGGTTGAATTATCCAAAAAATGAATATATTAGGCAGTATATTTTAACCGTCGTTTAAGTTTCCAGTTTAGTCTGGTTAGATAAATTTCATGAGTAAATGTAAATTTAATCTGATGGTTTAATATTTTAATTATTTGCTATGGAGTATAAATTTTTCATTTCTATCAAGTCAACGAACTGTACCTTATTTAACAGGTTCCTTCAGATACATTACTTTTTAAATTCAACAATTGTAACAAGTACCAATTTATATGTATATTAGGAAGTCGTATAATTATTTATATAGTATAATTTAATTTAATTTCAGTTTAAAACGTAATTTGGAATATATATAACAGTGAGAAATACATTAAATTAATTTAAATTCATGAATTCTAATCAATTCCGTAATTTCATATTTTAGAACTAAACATATACAAATATTAATTTATTAAATATTATTGAATACTTAGCGTGTTTATTCTTTTTATCTGATTTAATTTTAGTTATGAAAATGTAATGCTTAAATTGATGTACAAAAATGTTTAAGTAATAACTAGAAATATAAAAATTAAATAAAACTTTTTTGTTATCTACATAATAAAAATGTTATTTTAATTTTATCATACACAGCACGATTTGATATGGTGGTTATCAAAATATGTTTCATAGCCGATGTCAGGTGATATTAAGTTTTATCATAAAAATAACATAGTATTCAGCTTCTCGCAGTAATACTAATAAACAATCAACATCAAAAATAAATTAATAAACATCCCAAAACGAAACTTTTAAGGAAAATATTGGTACTTTATTTAAACCATATATATATATATAACTTTTTACATCAGGTAACACTGATTATTATAAACAAAAGGCCTTCATTTTCTAGTTGACAAAGTTTATTCATCAACCTTTGCTTTTCCGAGACATTTGCTCTTGGCGCAGGCCTTGATAACGCTTTTACACTTGAAGCAGCACTTAACGGTGGCAAGTTTTCCCAGAGCCTTATCAGCTCTGCAGGCTTGGCAGCAGTCCTTGCCCTCCATAATGCAGCCCAGGGCACATTTAGCCATGCCTCCCTCCACTGAGGACATCACGGCTACGACAACTGTCAGTGCGAGGATGATTGCGACCTGAAATGATTGTTAAAATGATTGTCTTCATTATAAACATTTAAAAATCATATTATGAATACATTTTTAGACAAAATCTTTGTTTTTATATGTTTAGATATTAATGAATAGTTGGACAAATTGTATACAAATTGCGTTAAAATTAAAATGATTAAAATGATTAATTTGTTTCAACAATTGCAATATTAATGTACACATACAATTTGATTTTCTTAAAATTATTATTAATACAGTTTCAATTATTGGAGTTATAATATAAATAATGCTCAGGTGTGACTCAAAAAGATTAAAATGAATTTCAGGAAAAGCTAGTAGTCTATAGTTTAGTCTAGTTTATAACACCTAACAATTTTAATACTGCACAAAATGTTCGTTTTATAACTCAAATGTACTTATAAGTGGCAGTTGTTCTATCTAGCTAGTTTTACTAACTAGGAAACATCTTTTTCGACTGTATTAATGTCAACACGTTTTTCTTATTAAATGCATGGATTTTTATTATCAAATGGAGAATCGTACATGTATGGATTTTTGTTGTGGCATATAAGGAACATGAAAATGCCCAACAATAAATAATATGCGACGATTCCTTCTTGAAATTACTGAATATTACGTGATTTTATAAATATATATTTATTTATTTACACAACTACAATATTCATTCATGCAATAATTTCATATCATTCAATGTTACATAGTTTATTGTTTTTTTACAAAAAGCTATTCTTTGGTATGGATTTTTTTGTTAGACAATGAATTTATTATAGATTATATTTATTTATTTATTATATTTTATTAGCTACAATCAATGTTTTCGGTATTAAAACTGATTGTTTCTGAGTTACGGGTGAATTTTAATTAATTTTTAATATCAATTATTTATTGTTTCTTTTGAATTGTCGTTAGTATATTCTAATTTTCATACGACGAATTTTTGTACAAATAAAAACTGTTCTAAAATTTTTTTTTTTTTCTTCTGAATTACATCTGTAATAGGTGTCGTGTATTATTATTGATATTATATATAATGAGTATATATTATAATTATTGAGTTAAAATAATTTTTATTGAATTATACTTATTTTTACTTCTGATAAATAATTAAATTAAATTGTATGTAGCTGTACAAATTAAATATGATTAGAGTTAATTACATTTAATTGCTCTATGTGAATAAATCAAAATTAATCTTTTATTATTTAGCAGTGTATATATTTACAATGATGAGTTACTAAAACAGAACATTATAAAACGTTTCTAATAGATTAATAAATAATGTTGATCAGAGTTGTTATGAATTAGAATTAGAATTTTAAAAGTCTATTACAAAAAAGTTTCCTCTTTCGTAACAAACAGTACATCTATTTAACTATCAATTCGAATCCAAAGCAAACTAGACATTTATGTAATGAAAATAACATAATCTAAGTTAATTATAACATTCTATTCAATATATTAATGTAATATTTACATATGAATTGTGCTTCGAATCAAGATAGATTTTATTAAAAAATTAAGTGTAAAATTGTGAAAATATATTGTTTCCTTACCTTCATTATTTATTCCTGTTGTTAGACTTCAAAAGTATATACTAGAATACTACTGAAACTCTTGTTTTTATATAAAAATTTCTGTTCACTTAATTGCTATGTCGACAAACTGATTTTATCTGTACACATTGATCAGTGTTTGTCTAAAAAATTGTCAAACTACAATGTTGTGTTAGTTAAAACAAAGTTACTTTTCTTTGCAAATAATTTCAATTGTCAAATATTGCTACTAAATTTTGCACTATGTTTTTTTAAATAAATATGTATTTATTTTTTGCATTATTATAATTGATATTTACTTAATATAGTGACGCACAATAAATAACTTAATTTCCCTTTTTCATTATTGCAATTTTTGACTATATTATTTAATTTTTTAAATTTACAAATATTATATTATAAACTTATCACAATATTTTTGTGGTTTAAATAGTATTTAATATTTTAATAAATAATCAAAAAGTTATATTGAATCAAAATATATTATTATTTTATGGTGTTCCGTTTTTGGCATGTCAGCTTGAAATGAGCAAATACATTTATCATTGTTCGTATCCTTCATTGATTAATTTTTAGTCTGAGGTGAAAAAATCATATCACAATTTTTATTTCAAAGACACAACATTTTACAAACAAAATTTCAATTAAAAATGTTACAAAAACTTAGCTAATAATATTTTGACTAAACATCTTATTTTGAATCACTTTTACGAATTAAAAAGATAAATTTTAATTTGTTTCCGGATATGAATTGAATGGCTTCCTTGAGTCAAAATTATTCCTTTTTATATTTTCAAAACGAAGTTTTATTTGTAATCGAACTATATATATTTTTAGACGAGATAATGTAACACATCATTCTTGAAACAAATTATTCTGGCACCAATTGTACCCATCATTCTGGTACCAATTGTACATCATTCTAGTAGCAATTGTACACATCATTCTAGTAGCAATTGTACAAATCATTCTAGTAGCAATTGTACACATCATTCTAGTAGCAATTGTACACATCATTCTAGTAGCAATTGTACACATCATTCTAGTAGCAATTGTACACATCAT
>JAUZND010040146.1:1941-18100 GCA_034780555.1 Coelogynopora nodosa
TTATCATATTTTTCAAAATTATCATATTTTTCAAAATTATCATATTTTTCAAAATTATCATATTTTTCAAAATTATCATATTTTTCAAAATTATCTATCATATTTTTCAAAATTATCATATTTTTCAAAATTAACAAATTTTTCAAAATGTATTCCACTTGTTCAATTACCATTAGGAATTTAGAACCGTCTATAAATCTATTTTATTGTACATAATGACAGAATAGTAAATATTGCGACCATTCAAAGCATAAGAAACCTCAAAACGAAGTACCAATTACAATGTAAAATTATTAAATTATTCATTGACTTTTAAGTTTCAACATACAACTAAAATGTTACCAATACATATAGAAAGTGGAGGAGACAATTTCCCTCTATCAATGTTGTTTAACTGACTATAAACTCACAAAGTTGTGCTTTCCAAACTGGAGAAAATCTTGTTTACTTTATATATCAGTCAAGTATGCAACAGTCAATGCAACCGGAAGTTGAAGTAACACCAGCTTTCACCAAAATTAGTAACAGAGAGGGAAGATTGGAGGTTTTACACTTATACTAATTATAGTTTATAGAAATGTGCAGAGCATACTGATTGCAATTCAGAGCTAGCTGGTGTAAACAAGTGCAGTTTATGCGCAGTGAGATGTGATCCCCACTTATTATTAGTTATGTAGATGTGATATATTCTATTCATTAAACAAATTCAGAAATTTTAATAAAATATTATAATTCACATAATATATAGTGTTGTGTTTACTAGATCTGAACCATACGCAATTTAATAAAAATGATAGTAATCAAGCAATATCACATTTCATACCAGTTTCTATTACATTTTCATTATTATTATTAGTTGCTATAGCATGTATCAGACATATTATACATATATGTAACTTTATTGTGTGGGTCTGTGAACTTTCACATTCCGTAAAATGTGCGTTCATTTATATATATATATACAAGAGAGATATCCACCTATATAGGTAAATGTAACATGTTATTATTAACTTTAAACAAATTCTGATTATGTATCGGACACTTGGTGGATATAAAGGATAAACATGCTAATCAAAAAATATTACGGTGCCCCAAAACATTTCAATTCAAAAGGCCAACTCTGAAATATTTTAATATTTTATAAAAAAATGAAGTTTCTGAATTCAGTTCAATATATTTGGCTTGCATCACTCAAAAGGGTATCTTACAAAAAAGTTATTAGTAAGTAAAACTAACACGAATCATATAACCTCGCAAACGATTTAGCCTCTAAATACATGATATAAAACCGCTGAATATACAAGTGAGTGATGTTTTAACACCGAGTTTTTTTTACATTATTTTAATCTGAATTAAGGACATACTTTGACATCTGATTTAAAACTTTTTATGGATCAACACTCTCCCTAACTGTTTTCGGCAAAGTTAAGTTAAGACGTACTTAACGCCAACACTGTGTATTAACAAAAAACACAATCACCCCCCCCCCCCCCTCCCACTCCCCAGCGCCTTGTACTTCTCATACGCATATCATTAAAGTTTAATTTATATACTGACAGTATACTAGGGAAAAATCGATAGTACAAATATCTATCATAATCAACTCATTATAATCATATATGATGAATTTATTATGCGAAGATATATAACATCTATTTATTGAAGTAGTCTGGCAAATCATAGACTGTACAAGTAAAGTAACTGATAATGCGCCGGCCCTGTAGTAGGTTATACTAGTTTGCATATTTAAGAAATTAGCAGAATACGATTAATACCGATAATGTATGATCGATAATCGATAATTTATTTTTCCTATTTTATATAAGCTTATATCAATTACAATTTTTAATTAAAAAATATATACTCATAATTTAGTATCCAGTGTGTTTGACCAATTACTTTGTTATCATAACTAGGTAAGTCATTTTTAAGTCCAACATTTTATGCAGCAATCTAATTTTTTGACTTGTTTTTATTATAAACACTACAAAAATCGAGATTTACAATATAATGTTATATTTTGCAATTATACTATAATAAGTAATTTTGTATGCAACAGAGCTGTCTTGAAAGTTATTTATAATATATATATATTTTTTAATTATTTTTCCTATGGAAGATATTTTAACCTTAAGATAAATATATTATATGGTGTATAGACATATAAAAGGAAATAAAGTGCATTAAATTTCAATAAAGTGCAGTAAATTTCAATAATGTGCAATAAATCT
This sequence comes from Coelogynopora nodosa, assembly GCA_034780555.1. NCBI lineage: Eukaryota > Metazoa > Platyhelminthes > Proseriata > Coelogynoporidae > Coelogynopora > Coelogynopora nodosa. The sequence goes on from JAUZND010040146.1 coordinate 4,173, forward strand.
CCTTAAATTGCAATAAAGTGCAATACATTTCAATAAAGTGCGATAAAGTGCAATAAATTTCAATATAGTGCAATACATCTTAATAAAGTGCAATAAGGTGCAATCAATTTCAATAAAGTGCAATACATCTTAATATAGTGCAATAAAGTGCAAAAAATTCAATAATGTGCAATAAATCTAAATAAAGTGCGATAAAGTGTAATAAATAGAAAAAACGAAAGATTTTATTACATTATATATCTCATAATTGGACATGTCTATTTCTCTTTGTTCTCAGCAATATTTGACATTAGGGCATACATCGACCAATTTTGCTTTTCTTTGCTCTTTTGTGCAATCTATCCTAAACTGTGAATAACCTCTATATCATTGAAATAAATGCCGTAATGGAAAAAAATTTTTTTAATTAAAACAATGTTTAAAAACTTTAAAAAAAACTTCTACACTTAAAAACCTATCATGCATTAATCAGTAATTACAATATTTATTTATATTTCGTTCGGCATGTCGTCTCTATAGTTGATGGTATTTAATGTTATTGTTCAGTATTTAGTTCCTTAAGTATGTTCTTATATCCCTTTGTCCAGCTCGTTCTGAATAAATTTCGAGGCATCCACATTTAGTCAGCTCTGATCATCTTTTCATCATTCTTTTTCACGGGCTCAAGACTCACGTCCGTATGTCATGACTGACCATATCAGAGCTATAATAAGTCTCTGAATTTAAAAGTCTTGATGACATATTCCTGATTTTTATTTAATTGATCGTAAATAGTTGTATTCCTTGACGTTTGCATCCTTGACGTACTTCTACTTCATTGTAAAAGTGTGATCTGTGTTTTTACCTATAGGCCTATATAATATGTATTACCTTTTGTTCTATAATACGTGTGGCGAGAAACCAAATAATTTCAATGTTTTGAAGAGATGGGGTTATGCGCATGCTTTACGTTCTCAAATGCCGAGCTAAAGTCGACAAATGTGATAAACGCTAATATAAGGTGATGAGCAATAGTTCCATATTTTTATGTATCATTACCAGTCGCAATTGTTCCATATTTCTAAGCGTATAGACAGACTAATGGTTTGCATAGTGCTGGCTGCTTCAGTGGCAACATTTTTCATCAATTCTTCTGTAATTCACTCTATAAGCCAGGTGATTTACCACCTCTTTTCAGGCAATGTTATGTTATAGCAAACAAAACTTTTTCGAAAAGTGGTTCAGGTTCCCATATCAAGTGTGGTTTGTTGTTGGCATCGGAGCATCTTCTAATTGGAGAAGGTCTGTTTCGTTCCTTTCACTTTATTAGGGGTTGTAAGAGTTCTTTCTTGTTGATTATTTATTGATGGTCATTTGTACTGATTTACAAACTTTAGTTTCACTTTCTTAACCTGGTCAACAAGTTCTTTTGCCATTCTTTGTGAATGAAAACCTTCAACTTTTGCCCATTCTTTTTCAATCCATTTGATCTTATCTCTTTTTATTTTACACTGGATTTCTCTTTTGTTCTTTTCTCTTTTGGTTCTTTATAAGCAACGTTGTTGTCGTTTATTTTATGTTTTAATTTCTTTCTGCCAGCTAACTCCTTTCCACGTTTCGTTTTTTTATATTTTATACTGAAACAGCATCCCCATAATTAGCAGAACAAAGTACAAATATTTAATTATGTTGGTATAATAAACTACTTCTTGACTTGCTATTTCCGTCTTTACATAAATGTCAGAGCACAAACTTTTTGGCATTTTCTTTTTATCAAAATTATAGAGTTTTAAAAAATTGGCCCAGTCACCTATACAATTCATATTACAGTTGAAAAGTAGTTTTTATATATTAATAGTAAACATTTTTAAATCGATACCAAGCGAATCCCTAAATTTCAACATAATGGGGATCATCTAATTACAAAAAAGGAAAACCCTCTGCATTTGATATAGGCCCTATAGATGTAAATAATTTGGTAATGAAATACGACATGTATATTTATAGATCGTTTTTTTGAAAAGGAAAACAAACTGCATATCTCTCTCGGATCTTCCCTGTAGGCGCACGCCTATACATTTTAGTTTTCGAATTATAGAAAAATATTCGCTTTCCCCCCAGATCGAAAACATCAATTAGGCATTTCGAAGTGGGACACATATATAGGCAAGAAAAAAAGTCTTGTTTATTTTAAAAATGAAGTACACTGTTGAATAATATGAGCGGAAGTAAGAGTACATGAATTTACGAGATCCGTAAAATATTTATTTAACTGTTATGTGTGTATATATATGTACGCGTTGCTAACGGGGTGACTGACTTTTCAGTATCCAATGCAAAATATTTTGGGCTAAAGGCGACTACTTCTGGTTTTATTTAAATTTGTTGGTGGTCTATTTTTGCGTTATAGATTTGGGCATGAAAATAGTATTGATTAATATAGTTTTTACGCTTGAAATAGGATTATTGCTAGTTGTATTAGTGATATTAATAGAAATCAGAAATTAAATAAGAAATTTTAAAATTAAATATGTATTAATTTATGTCGACCTTTTACTGAACTTTAATTTGATGAGGATAGCGCATTTTAATAATCTAAAAAAATCACCTTTTTAGTAGAATCGAAAGTACATTAATTAACTTAAAATAAACTTAAGTATGAATCATTTGAACATTAAATTAAAAAATTGGTACTATAAGTAATACACAAATGGTTTAGTATGTTTTAAATAAAAAACAGAAAACATATTCTAAAATGTTTCACTTCGACAAATTTTTATAAGACTTGAAATAAAATTAACAACAATTTAACTTTGCTAAATTCGTAATTATCTTAATCAATATTTTAATGATATTTATTGATGTATTTATTAATTTTATATTTGTGAAACGATAATTTATTTAAATTAAATATAATTAATTATAGAAATATTTAGTATAGATGTATTTGATAATATAATTTTTTTTAAAGTTTCTAATAGATTATATATTTCTAGTTCAATTTACTAACATTGTAAAACAGTATAAATCACTTCCTTGGAAAAGCATAACATTTCAGTGACCTAGTTGTAATTATTAGCGTTGACCTAGTTGTAAGTATTAGCGTTGACCTAGTTGTAAGTATTAGCGTTGACCTAGTTGTAAGTATTAGCGTTGACCTAATTGTAAGTATTAGACTTGACCTAGTTGTAAGTATTAGCCTTGACCTAGTTGTAAGTATTAGCCTTGACCTAGTTGTAAGTATTAGCCTTGACCTAGTTGTAAGTATTAGCTTTGACCTAGTTGTAAGTATTAGCGTTGACCTAGTTGTAAGTATAACATTGATCTAGTTGTAAGTATTATTTATTTTAAATACAGCAAAATAGTAATATATCGTAATATATACATTATATTATGTCAGCATATTAGCGATATATTAATGTGTCCCTTTTTTGATAAAATATCTTCTCTGATGGTGAAATTTGTTCGCAAACTTCTAAATACGTGTCCATATTATATATTGTTATTTTACATAGTTAACGGTTTTCTAAAAACACTGTACAACTCAACAGCATAATTCAAAGAAGAAAATTGAGAAGAACAACCAACATTTTCATTCCTTCTTTTATATTTTGTGGATGTGCATTTTATCTCCAATATATTTCCCATTATAATAAATAAGTATTAAAATAATATTTTAATAATAAAATTCAATAATTATGCTTAATGGAAATGTAATAATTGAAATATTTACCGTAGGATTAACAGTTGCTATAATTAATAATATCCTTAATTTTGGAAATATTAATTCTGCAGTAAAGTGTGGTAAAAAACTGAAAATGATTAGCCTAATAGTAAAAACGAAAAGAACAATTATGCTATTATTCCAAGTGTTGAATTGTTACCTTTTTTGTTAAATTTATTCTTCCATGTTATTCAATAAAACATCTATAATATACATGAATTACTCCTGGATTGATCTTGAATTGAGTGGATCTGTTGTTAAGAATAATTCGTTTATTTATACCCAATTGTATAGGAGACTTTATATGATCAGTTCGTGATCGATGATTGATTGAAACAACGAGAAACTTTCAAACATGCAACCGATATAAACATAATAGTAAAATTAAAAACAAATCTGTTTAACAATGGATGCTAGGAAAATATAGATTTCCGACTAAAAAAGTCATTTATCAAAATTATTAAAAATAATGTTATGAAAGACACCATATATAATGTTACACGGTATCTGTTTTCGCAATAGACAATTCCACAAAATGTTGACTTATAATCCTGATAGAAGAATTATATTTGGATGCAAATGAAGTTAGACATGCAATTTCAACAGCTAAAGTATGGGGAAATATTAAATAAAGTTTATATATAGATAAACGTGTTATGTCAGCCATACAAAATCATGTTAAATTGATTTTTCAATGGTTTCTGGAACATTTATTTGGCATCTCTAATACCAAATTCTTTTTTTTCAATTTGTATTCAACCTATCGATTGTAAAGAGGTTACAATGGACCATCGCGAAGTATATATTTTCAAGGAGTTATTAAAAACAGTTTGAGCAAGATAATCGACGATACTAAGTATATCAAGCTGTCACTAGTTTAAATTTCGTCAAAAGTACTTTTCTAAACCTTGAGCATTATGAGATAGCAGATGACAACACGTGATTATGACGTAACGTGACGTGATTATGACATGACGTGACGTGATTATGATATGACGTGACGCGATTATGACATGACGTGACGTGATTATGACATGACGTGACGTGATTATGACGTGACGTGACGTGACTTGACGTGATTATGACATGACGTGACGTGACGTTATTATGTCATGACATGACGTGACGTGATTATGAGAATAAAAGTGATATATAAATAGAATTCCATATTATAGTCCGTTTTTAATTACTCCCTGTAAAAATCACATTGTTATAATGATCTATTTATAGCCTAGTGACATACATCAGGTATGACGTCATAGATTATATCAAATTAAAGCTAAACATGCTTAATTGAACATACTTCACCCAGTTTTAACATATCAAATTGAATCCACAATAATGTTCTATTTATGCTGATTTTTTCTGACAATTAACTATGATAATATCGCAAAACGCTAAATTTGTTGTAAAGTCCTCTGGATCAATTTGGAATCTGGAACTGAGAAACTAATGAAAAACCTGCATTTCCGCGATTATTCAGGGTTATCCACCTCGGCAGACAGACTCATTTTTGCAAACCACAATATATACTTACTTTATTAATACTTTTTTTAGTTTTTTAAATACTTTGAGATAACATTTTAAGACAACAATTTGAGACGAAACTTGACTACGAAACTTTGAGAAGACAATTTAAGACGAAATTTTAAGTAGAAACTTTTAGACAAAACTATAAGACGACACTTCAAGACAACACTTTAAGACAATACATTGAGGCAAAACTTTGTGAAGATACTTTAATACGAAACTATAAAACAAAACTTTAAGACAAAAAAACTCTGTGACGAAACATTGAGATGACAGTCTAAGACGACACTTTAAGACAATAAATTGAGACAAAACTTTAAGACAAAACTATAAGACAAAACTTTAAGACAAAACAACTCTGTGACGATACTTTAAGACGACACTTTAAGACGACACTTTTAAATAGCTTTTCTGTTTTATTACAAAGCTTAAATATTTTAATAAGCCTGAATAACATTAATATGTTAAAGTAAATAATCAATATATAATAATAATAATAATAATAATAATAATAGTAAAATATTATTAATGGGATTATTTTTCAAAATTAATAACGAAAGTTTTACTAGTATGATGTAATCAAGAAAGGTATGATCACGTAATGTAAAATAATTAATTTTGTACAATTTGTGATGGATAATCTCAATTAGTAGTTGTACGGTTATCTCCAGTAATTACCGGCTGACATCCAATGATTAACATTTCTGATATATATATTTTTCAACCGAATATAAAACCGTTACTTTTAAAAAAACGTCCCCAACCACGACTAACTCACTATATCTTTCATAATCTATTGATAATCAACCCATAACCGACTGGTAAGTTGATGACTAGTTACTGATAATTATAATTGTTTGATTAAAGATCAACACATTTCGGTGAATCTCATTATATTTATTTTTAAAGATGCAAAAATATATTCCTGTTTCTTTTGTATTTTTGTTCATTTTTAGGCATTAGGAAAGTAGACATTTTTTGGAAGCATTCGGATATATTTTGGGCCTAGAAAACTAATATTTAAATCTTTATTGAATTTATTAAGGCGACCATCTTGGATGTTTAACCTAATGACTACTACACACAATAGGTTTAAACTAAACATTTTTATCAAAACAATTCTTAATCAATTATGTTTACTTGACATCCCTGTATGGGGTATGTGAATGGATTTTTTTAAAGTAGTATATGTATGTAAAACATTTTTCCTTGGGGAATATATACTTAAATTATGGGTAATCAATCAGGAACACGTTACAGAAGTAAGTATTCTTGGAAGAAAACTTTCCATTTAAAAAATCATGGAATGCTTACAAGAAAAATATAATTTTTTAATTAAAGAAATCTGCAAACTTTCTGATTTAATAATCTCGAATTCTATAAAATATTGTACCAATGAGTGTGCAATACATGGAAAATACTACAATTGATAAATATTACAACGATGATTTTTAAAATGCATAAGAAAGGACTAAAGCTCATATTCCAAATATTTGCTATAGATTTTTAATCCAATATTGTTACCGATTCAGTTTGCTGCTAGCATTTATATCTATCATTTTTGAAATATTTAGTATAGGAAGTATTATCAATTTTAGAATATATTTTATAACTATTAGTGAAGTATTGTTTGAAATTATTTATAGAGTATGAGCTTACAGGTGATTACACATTAGTCGACAGGTTAGGTTAATCGCTTCTGCAGAACCGATTTCGGGGCTTTTGTCCTTCCACGGATGTTATAGGCTACAGACTGAGTAGGATATAAATTGATCGAAAATACAAACCTATAGTAGGGCCGGCCCTAATGTGTGAGCAAATCTAGTAACCACAAAACCACACCCCCTTCTGTCAATCACCCAGTCTTATAATTATATAAATAAAATAATATTTTTTCACGAGGAATGCAGTAACAGTATTAATGTCACAGCAATAGTTCATAAATCCATTTTTTAAATCTGTTTAATCTGGTAAATGTTACGTAAAGTTATGTTAATTTTTGTAAAATTACATTAGTTTTACGTAAATTTACGTTAATTATAGCAAAGTTACGTTAATTTTTGCAAAGTTATGTTAATTTTTGCAAAGTTACGTTAGTTTCACGTAAAGTTACGTTAATTTTCGGAAAGTTACGTTAATTTTCGGAAAGTTACGTTTATTTTCGTAAAGTTACGTTAGTTTTACGTAAAGTTACGTTAGTTTTACGTAAACTTACGTTAATTTTTGTAAAGTTACGTTAGTTTTACGTAAGTTGCGTTAGATTACGTAAAGTTGCGGTTATTAAAGTAAAGTTATATTACTTTGACAATATTAATTATAATTAATATAACTATTTATTTGTGATCCTGTTTTAGAACCTCAATTAACAACTTTTGTAGACCATCAAACTGTCACTGCGCATGAAACATCATATATAGGCTACTCATTAGTTGAATCAAGCCACTTCTTACCCATGATGATAATATTTATGTTTTATTTGCTTATGATATCGCAATTGCATATATTGTAACTACCAATTTTTTCAATCGGTTTTGCAATTCAATTTAACAAAATAATATTTCAAAGTAATACTTTTACAGCAGAAAATTATATTATTTTTTCCCTTGTGAAAACGGTATTATACATTTAATCAGAATAACTGTTATTTTCTGATCGTGAGTTCACCTCTATATCGTGCTGATCCTTTCAGAAGAGGGTTTGTTTTAATTTTATTTTGCCAATTTGATAATTAAATGGAGTCTCGCGAGAACTTTAACAGAGTCCCCAACGACGTTAAAAAATTGTTTTGAACTATGAGAGAAGTAACACAAATTACATGATAATTCACGCACACAAATAAATAGATATATATTTGAAAAAATAAAAATTATAAGACTAATTGGTTATAGTTTCTCTTTCTTTGGAAGAATTAAAATATATAACTAATGTTTAGAATCTTAAATTTTATCAGTTAACATATATTATTTTAAATAAAATCATACTATAGCGTTCTATGGCTAGTTTTGATTAAAATTATTCATATAATCATAATGAGCCTAAGAATGAAATTTACAAAATTACTTTCAAAGTCACCTATAGAGGTGTTTCTTTTTACTATTTATAAATCTTAATTTTGACAAATTTCGAGTCAAGTGTGCAGTTTTTGTACAATTATAAAAAAATTAAAAACTGACCGAATAATAAAATAAAATAAAACGTTAAAATAAAACAGACGAAAAGTCTAGGACAGGATTCAATGGACATTATTTATAAATAAATTGTAGTTCTAGAAGGTTTTGTCACGATAAAAGATACTATAACAGTTATATATATAGTAACAAAAATATTAAATCACAAAAGCAAATGATGATCTGCATGTAATCAATGTTCCTGGCCTGTAGATCCTTGTAAAAATTAATCAAACTTGTCTAAACAATAATAAAATTTGACAGTGGAATTTAATGTACCTGCAACTGCTATACACTTTCCCGCGACAAACGTGACACACTTTCCCGTGACAAACAACTCAACCACCATGACAGTATAAAAAACAACTGAAAAATAATTATCTAATTAAACTGATATATTTCAAACAGCTGATTTTCAAAATATACATTTTTAAATTTTGGTCATAACCACTTTAATAAAATGTATGTCTATACCATGATGTCATTCACCTTTTCTGTAAAAAAACAACATATCTAATTTTAGACATATATTAATTAGACCTGAATAGTATAGGAAGAGTCGATTCGGCGGACTTATAAATAGATCATGACTCACTCCCCCAAAAATGCAAAATGGTTTTGAATTTTTGCATCGAAATATATTTTTACTATCTGGATCATTATGGATCATAAATACACAAAACAAATTCATTGGGTATATCTTTTTAGGGTAGTAACCTATGATAACCAAAGTTGGTATGATGACTCACAAATATAAAATAAATATTTTTATACTACTTATAAATATTTGCAAGTAGTATATAACCTTTAAACTTTTAATTAGCCATAATACATCACAGTGGTGAAATGTCTACAACTCCGTCAAATTTCAACTGATTTTTTAAAATAAGCACTGACTCATAGCTATTCTGCTAGTCTATCTATTTAATTTCATTCTATTTTATTAATATATTAATATATATGTATATTGATTTAATCAGCTGTAAATCACAAAAATGTATACAACTTCGTTAAATTTTAACCGATTTAAAAAAAATTACACTAGCTCATAGCTATTCGGAATGTCTATCTATTACATTTTATTTTTCTATATAAAAAATACTACTTACAAAAAAGTAGTTTAAACGATTTAGCTTATGTTGATGAGTCATCATACCAAGTTTGGTTGTCATAAGTTGTAAACATCAAAAGTTATAGGCTAAAAACAAAAATTAGATCACGAATGATGTCGTTTTTTGTATAAAATTTAAAAACGGTCAAAAAACAATATTTATAATTAAATAATAAGATTATAATGTAATTATACACTAATTAAAATGTTTAAAGTCATATACTACTTGCAAATATTTATAAGTAGTATAACAATATTTCTCTTATATTTGTGAGTCATCATACCAACTTTGGTTGTCATATGTTACTACCCTACAAAGGTATTTTTGGCGCGAAAATTCAAAATCATTATACATTTCTGGGGGAGTTAGTCATGAGCTATTTATAGACATGAGTTATAAATCTATTTATAAGTGCGGCCGAATCGACTCTTCCTATACTACTGACCTGATTATTATTGAAATAGTTAGCAATGAAAAGCAGAATTAAACAAAAACGGACAATGTTGAAATTAAACGCAACGTTGAGAGCAACTTGGTATAAATGTTTGTAAGCTTATCATGTTGTGTTGCAGATGTAAAAGAATTCAGTAAATGAATAATACATAAGCAAAGTTACAAATATATATTTAAGCAACTGAATGGAACATTGACCACTTTAGTTCATAGACACACAAAACGTTTTGTGTATGTATAAATCTTCTATATGGAACGAAAATATATACAATTATAAAAAGCAAAGAACCGTATAATTATAAGATGAAAACGAAACTTAAACAAAATAGAGACAAAAGAACGACTGACAGAATTTTTTTTCGAATAAACAGAAAGTTGTTATTTGTCATTTGTAAATTTACAAATCAAAAATAACAATTTCTGTTTCTACTAAAAATGTGTTATTTAAGTTAGTATATTTATATATATTTATAGACAAATAGGCTATACAAACTTACAAATACAAAATTGGAACTAAATGCTGGTAGTTATGATTGCTATAAGCTTGCTAAATTCACTTTAACATTTTAGTTTAACATTCTTTCGGTTTAACCTGAAAATATCAGGGCAAAACTGTACATTTTCTAGAACAAATTAAAAGTATTTGATTCACTGAATATTGAAGTATTTCACGCATTGTATATTATACGGTTTTCCGGTTTGACGAATAAGTAGAGAGTAGCCTATAGGTACACGAATAGAAACTTCATTTATATATATGCAAATTATTAAGATATTTATATCTCAGAAAATTTAAACTATATGTTTTGTATAGTATATATACAACAAATACTACAGTTCACCCAATGGAATAATTGGAATATTGGCTTCAACGATAAGATACAAAACATATTATAAGTAGTTATTTTAAGGAATGCTTAATGTTATATTTTTTATAAATTAGGCTGCTGGAAAGCTTAAAATATAGTTACAATTGTAGAAATATATATAGTAAACAAATGCATGAAAATGTTAACAGCCAATATTGTCAGAGTTTAACAGATTCATTAATTAATTATCAATGCATTATAGTGTAACCAAAGCTTCTACCAATCCTATATTTCACTAAAAATCTTTTCTGTTTATTGAAGGAAAACTGTATTTATTGATCCTAAGTTAGAAGTACAGAAGTTTTAATTATGTTTCAGTTTAATGACGTAATGGTGACGTCTAACAATACCTTTTCGTATAATTTTTATCATAAATTAGGTTATCGTTTGTACATAATCACCAATATTATCGTTTTTGATAAATACTATAACTTTTTTCATTACATTAATTGTTTTAATTCATATTCTAATTAAATTAGATAGTAAAATGTTTTATTAAACATGTTTCTGCATTATCAGAGTAGGTTTAATATTGATACATATATATATACAACTCACGAATTACAGTTTCCGACTTCGTAAATATTTCTGAAAATCAAAAAAATTAATTCGGTAAGCAAAGCCAACCGACATGTATCATTTATCAAATGTTTAATTATAAAATATCACCTACATATATTTATTAAGATAATGATTTTACCAAATAATATACAGACCCTGTCGCTACAAAGGTGATAATGGTTATTTATTTGATCACCAAACATTTCGTCGACCGATAGTCTCACAAACAGATTCTAAACTATAAAAATGTCACACTGCCGAAACAGCTGCTCCAAGACGTCCCGCAAACCAAACACAAAGCGGGATATCGTTCATCTTCGTGACCACTCGATTAAATAGTACAATTTATATATAATATGCACACATATGTAATACATGTTATAATGCTAGCAATCAATTACCGAATCCATTTCAATCCCTAAAAGGCGTCTAAACTTGAAATCTACTAAAAGAGAGTTAGTTCTGCGAAGAGCCATGCGGGGATGTGAGACGCAGCATTTATTTGACTAATTTTCGAGGAGCACTTCTGCTTGTTCAAATCCCCCTACCCCCACCACCCCCCATTCCCCTCCTTTGATTTTGTACACATTCGTGTGCGCCTCTCTGGCAGCTATCCATACTTCTGCAGGGGGAACTACTGTGAAGCGATCGGCCGGATCAGATGACATTTCCAACTGGGCTACCAGTGTAGGCATGCCTCCCAGCCCCGGGGAACGCCTGTCGGAATTTGTAAATATACGTCGTCATATGCTTCCTTCTTCTTCTTCTTCGGCAACTACTCTCTCTGTGTCTCGCCTCCTCGCACTTACCTATCCCCACTCTGCAGGACTATGGGGTTTGTCTTCACTATAACTTGGGGGTGTTTTTGAGGTTGAAGGCTGGCAGCACAGCACAGCACAGCGCTGAGTGAGATAGATGAATCGAAAGAAGAGAGATTGAAAAAGTAATTCATATGTGTCCTCTCAGTACTTTTTTATAATATTTTTTTAAAGTTGACTTTACACCATCTTCTCGTTCACAGCTATTTTATTTTTTCGCAATATGTCTCTCTCCCTCTCTTACATATATAAGAAATATCATTTCAGGGGGTGCGCGTCCCATTTGAACCGATTGTTTTTTGATTAACTAATTTTTTTAGATCATGGAATAAACTTATAGCTTAGGTCAAGTGTATAAGAGTGTAATTAGAGATTGCACTTTTGGATTTTCATTTAATCTCTTCTTTATTCGGAATCATGTACAGTTAGGCACTATAAGGTAGGTTATATTTTCTTTGAAGAAAAGTAAAAAATCTTGAGAGGGGTTATTTTTAAATTTATATTCGGATTATATTTTTAGAGACGAATACTATATATAATATATAACTAATGATACATACATAAAACTTCAAAATGCCAAATCCAGAAACGATATCTTGGAAGTGATTCTATAGTGAATGATTTTATTTAATCGCTTTCAATCTCTGTCTCTCTCTTCTCTCTCTTCTCTCTCTATTTCGAATTTTCCATCTAACTCACTGTCATCTCTTGCATTTAACATTAAATCGGTTAGTGATAGTACAATTAATAAGATGTAAATGGTATTAAAATTATTGATTAATAACACGAATTTGAGTATTGAATGTACTCATTAATTATCTATAAGTAGAATAATGATGAATCTTATAAGTCATATATATAAGCATATATATAATGAATCCGAGCTATTTCTGCATTAGTAGTATATTTATTATACACGTGTAATATTTAATTTGTAGCATTATATAATAAAGGTCCTTATTAAAATCTTAACTTACAATCCTTACTAATTAATTTAATGCTAAAAAGGTACGTTTTTATAATAAACCTAACTTTGCAGCAAATTTATATTATTGGTGCATTCAATTTACTCGAGTCCACAAAAGTTGCGCCATTTGGCGTAAGAGTTTAGCGTCTGAGACTGTCTTATAAGATTGTTAAAAAGGCACCTCCGAAGAATAGGAAGAAAATCAGCTTATTGCTGTGATGATATTTAAGTTAAAAAATTCACCTTTTGGTGTTGATTCTTTTACCTTGCTTCACAGGGGCACACTATCTAAAATCATTAATAGCAATATGTTCAGTTTGGCATTGACAAAATTATTTACTTTATAAAAGAAAAAAAGAAAATATTTGCCCTTAAAATAGAACTAAGCAAAATATAAATCAAATGCACAGGAAACGTATCACTGTTGATAAAAGCGTCATCAATCATAAATGAATTTATTATTTTAAATAATTTTCTATCCAAGAAAGATAGTTAGTACTTTTCACCTTTAAGAACCAAATACCTATAGAAGCCTAAATGTTAATTTTGTCATTATTTTTAAAATTTATATTTGTTATATATTAATTATTATATGTATTGTATTATTAAATGGGATTATATACTTATATGATATTTACTGTACAAACATTATATAATAATCACATACGATTACATACGATTACATACGATTACATACGATTACATACGATTACATACGATTACATACGATTACATACGATTACATACG